>VXBX01007997.1:683663-826728 GCA_013400415.1 Scytalopus superciliaris | reverse complement strand
GGCCCGAGCGCCGTGCGGGGCGATCCTTGCCCGGAGCGCTGCCCCAGCCCAGCCGGGTGGGCGCTGCCCGTGCCCACCTGCGGAGCCCCCGCGGGCTGCGGGCCGGCCGCGCCCCTTCAGCCGCCGCGCTGCGGCCGCCGCGCCCTCTCCTGCCCTCCCTCTCTCCCTTCGCCGGGAGGGAGCGAACTTGGGTGTCCGCACGGCAAAGGAGCGCCCAGGAATGCAGGCGGGGGGCATCTGCCTTCGGTCTGGGGGAAGAAAAAAAAGCCACAACTGTTTAGCGAGGTTTTGTTTGGCTTCCTATAAGTTACCTGCTGCTAATGGCAGATAATTACTTCTCTGTGCAATGTGGATTTCCCCCTCCCTCCCCGAATCAGACATCCTGCAATCTGTATAAAACACACACATATGTGTTTTCTCTTGTCTGTGCTGAAGCTACACATTTTTCTATGCATTTGAAAATTACGGGACACAGACCGTGAGACTGTTTTAATAACATTTCTAATAACAGTTAGAGTGTGAATGGTTTAACAAGAGATGCAGACAAAACTGGTTTTCTGTAGAGGCTCAGAGCTTGAGCTAGCGATTTTTAAAAATTGCTGCATATCTTCTGCAAAAATACATGGCTAATTGCTGTGATCAGTTAAGTATAATAAGGGCACAGATGCTTTATATCCTGTTTTATAAGTTCGAGTGTATGTAAGTAACAATTATTGTATAAACTGTAGATAATAACTGAGCAAATCCTGAATTGGAGCTATTTCTGTTTACTACTAATACAAACTATGACGGTCAAGTTTATTCACACAAAAATTAGAAAGAGCAAAAAGGAACATAAATCATCCTCAAAGACATTTATTGTTAAGGGAAGGTTGGATGCAGCGGTCTTGTGCAGAGGTGAGATGATGACTTATGTATCACTTTGTCAAGGAAAATCAATTACCGTGCACTGGAGGAAGGCCTGGCAGCCCTTCCTGCACACTCCACTCTCCCTACAGTGCTCATGGGTACGATGGGTGCAGAATTAATACTGTAGAGAGGAGTTTTCTAGTGGCTTGGAATTTGATCAGTTAAATCAGGAAACACCTACGAATTTTGGGGTTGTGGGTTTTTTTTCCCCCCAATACTCATCAAGATGATATTTGAGTATTTCTCATTATTTTTAAAAACCATTTTTTCATTGCTTCTGTAAGTGCTGACAAGAATCTGGATGAGGTACTTGTGAGTGCACTGGTCTCTAAGGGAAAGATACATTTTAGTGAGGTCAAAGACTACAAAGAAAATGTAACTTTTGGGGTTCCACAGCTCCTGCACTGCTCTGCATGTGCTTGGCAGTGGTAGTTCTAAGAAGAATGTAGAGGGTTTTTTGCTTTTTTCAGGGCTTATTACAGTGCAAACAGACAAATATAAAGACACAGCCGTGAGCTTCCTGTTCTGAATAATTTTTATGACATTGGCAAACCAAAATCGTACAGTTTTTACAGGCCTCATTTTTATGCATTGGCTTGAAATGGACAGTCTGAATATACAAAGAGTGTGGAATTTCTCCGTGGAAAGTAAAAGGCAAAGTAAAGGTGCTTGTTTTTTCCGGGCATCTACCATTATAGGTTGTATTTCTGCTCTTACGTTTCAGAGTCTGTTGAATGGATTAATGTGTTACAAGCCCGATGACCCAATTGAATATTTGGAAAGCTGTTTGCAGAAAGTAAAAGAGCTTGGAGGGCCAGAAAAAGTGAAATGGGACACTTTTGTCAGCCCAGAAAAGAAGACCCTGCCTCCACTCAATGGAGGACAGCCCAGGAGGTCTTTTTTCAGGAATGGTAATGTATTAAATATAAAAATTATTACATTTCTTGTATTGTGTGTGGGTTTACATCCACTACTGAACTATTTTGTAGCAGATCATGCCTCATTCTGATTTTCCATAGGCAAAAGAGTCAAGAATTCTGTTCTCTGGCATTTTGGCGTTTGTTTTTCTCCTCCCATAATGGATGCTAGGCAGGAGAGGAAATTGTGATCACTTTGCAGCCAAATGATGAATGTTTGCTGTGTAAATGTTTAACATGCTAGTGGAGAGATTTCTTGTATCCTCCTTAAAACATTTGCAAAGATAGGGGCCGAGTTGAATCAGTGCACTTGGCTTATATTTTTATTTGGTTCTTATGGATGACATACACACCAACTTCAGTGCAGTTACACTAAGTGGGTTTTCCAGTTTATATTGGAGCTATATGCTAATTTAATAAATACAATGTAAATTATAAACTCTTAGAAAAAGGTGCATCTCATAAAATCTAAGCAGATGTCATACCAATACCTGTAATTGTTTTATTTGTAATGTTAACAAAGAGTAATTAGCTCATCTTTCAGTTGCCATAGTTATCCTTCCTTGCCATCCAGCATTTCATTAGACTAATTAGCAAGAATACTGTCTCTATCTCTGTGTACAACATGTATCACCAGGAGAGTCCTGCTTAATAGTACAGGTTATCTGCACAATACAAAGCTGCTCTTCTCAGAGGCCACTGCCGAACTCTGGGTGCTGTGGGCAGATGTTCCCAGAAAGCCTAATGTGCTTGTACAGAAGCTTCAGAGAAAACTGACTCTGAGTGGTTGCAATTTAATAAATCAGCTAGATAGAGGCAAGGAATATTTAATATATAGCAACAACAAACACAGTGCAAAATTATGACACATTTATATTTACTATACTTATTTAAATCTGTGTACACAAAAGATTTTTAGTTTTCTGTCTATTTCCACAATTTCCAGTTTATCTTACTATCTTACAGTGATGCCTGATAATTCTAACTTCCCATACCGACGGTATGACAGACTCCCTCCCATCCAACAGTTTTCAATAGAAAGTGACACCGACCTCTCTGAAACTGCTGAGCTAATTGAGGAGTATGATGTGTTTGACCCTGCAAGACCTCGACCAAAAATTATCCTTGTCATAGGTATGAAAGCAGTCATTTTCACATGATTTTATGTCTGTTACTTTGCCTTTTGATTTGTACTGCAAATACATTGAATGCCTATGTGAATTTAAATATGATTTTTTCCATCTGCCATAGCAAGTCGTGCAGCCCAATTAAGAGTGTGAAATTCTTAGCGCTGAGGATATAGCATACCAACTGTAAGCATTTTGGGGGTTACAGCAAGCACCTGCAGTTGTGTTCTGTAGACTGGATGCCTGTTTGCAGCTGGAGAGCTCGTGGTTTGCCTATGGAGCACATCTGCCAGTTTGGTTTAATCTTAACTGAACCTGGCTCACATATTTCAAGACAGCAACACCGTGTGAACCAAAGTGCTCTTCCAAAGGATGCTCTGGATTGAACTGTAACACTATCATAGATATGCTCAAAGCTGATGACAAAAAACAGGGTGTTTAAAAATATTGGATAAACCAGTTCAAAAACCTGATGGGGAGCTGTTGCCGTCTATATTTAGAACCTTGACAAATGGTTGATATGTCCAGCCGGAGTGAGCATACAGGGTCACTAGTCTATTGCATTGATGAATTAATCCCTAGGTCTAATTGGCAAATGAATCCTGTGCCAACTTCATGGAGAGTGAGCACTCAGTTGAAATTATTTAATTGTGCTTTCTCCCCAACTTCTCTCTTGTGAGTTGTTTAGTGTCCTTTCTAAGCAATTTGTATTTTCCAGTCTCAGACAAGCATAAATTATTAAAAAATAGCTGCGGTTTAAGTCTAAATCAGTGTTTTATTCTATTTTTGAATTGAAGTTCTTTGAACTAGTTTCCCCATCATCTGGGATAGTTGTCTTTAGGAATTTTACTGCCAGGCCTAATTTTCTGAAAGGTTTAAAGAGTCACAGCACATGTGTGTCATTTGGTCTATAAAGCTTTACTCATATTAAAGAGACATATTGCTTCCATAACAGGGAGTAGTATGTAGTATAGTAAAAGGGAGCAGAAACGTCTTCTCTGTACTACAGAGCAGACTCTCTAAGAACAGCCTGTCCTCTAGGACAATGGAATACACTGAAAACAGAAAAACTATACATTTTTCTAGATATTTGTGGAGTTGTTTAGGGCATTTCAATATTCTTAATATTCTTAATCTTTTGTTTCAGAATTACAGATCTCAATGTGCAAATCTCTCCATGCACTACTGAACTATAAAGATTGCAATTAGATGGAGAAATAGCACATACCTTCCTTTCATTCTAATTACTTAGCTAGCCTTCCTTTTCATAAAGGAGAATAACTGGCTCCTTTTCAGTGACTGCAGAAGGGTCTTAATGCATTGAAATCCATGTAGCTCAATTGCAGTAGAGTGATGAATGATAGTTTGATTTAGGTGAGATAAAGAGAGATTGGCTTTCACCTCTGGAACTCAGTGCAGGTGCATTTGAAGTGAAACCCTTGAATGCCAACATGCAGTGAACAGACCATGGATTTTACAGAGTTTTCTTTTCTCCCATTTATATAGGGAACATTGTAAACATTCCACAAAGGCTATTTAAGGTTTATATTCCCACTGAGTTTCTCTGAATCTATTACAGTGTGATCTGATAGAAACACAATACCATGTGTAGCATAGCAGCTATCGTCCATTTTTGTACAGTATCAAGAAAATTTCTCCCAAATTCAACTTTCCATTGAGAAAGCACATAAAAACACACTGGGAAGAACGAAAGAATAACTAATATACCAAAAAAATAGATAAAAAAAGAAAAAGGTGTACTATTAATTTCAAGAGACAAGTAATGCACACAAAAAATGTGTTTTGTGTTTTCCAACCAAAAATTCAGTTAAACAACATATTTATGTTTAATTAGTGATAACTAATCATCCTGCCTAGCTCAGATTGTACATTCACTGTTAGGGACTGAAATGAAGTTAAAGACCTCTCTTCTGCTTCACATATTAGGTGAACTTTTCTTTATTAATGCATTAGCCCCAGATATTTTTAATGCTTCCATAAAGGTTTTTACAGATTCTTTGCTTTATGAAATCTGTCATCCTGATAATGAACCAGGTAGCTCCAGGGCAAAGGAGAACTTATAAAGGTGGATATTTTGTTCTTTTTCTGGGTTTGCAGAAAACTCGTCTGGTGGAAGGTAAAGCTATAAAGGTGCAAAGTGAGTAAATTACTAGATTTTAGAAAAATCAGATGGAACCAGCCAGGATGGCACACATCTGAATCACGGGGAAAATTAAGTTTCTAAGACATTATAACGCTGGGAAATGAGACTGTGTTTAAAAATGTGCTTCCTAATATACTTTAACAAACACATTTTTACTACTGATACAGCCTGAATTTAGAGATCTTAAAATATTAATTACCTGGTGTCATTAGCACCTTAGTTCAGTATGTTTTTTAGCTGCACTTTGTTAAAACTAGTACTTAATATTAAAAGCATACACTTCCCTTTTGTAATTAAAGTTTAAAGGCTAGATCAAAGATAGTGCTCTCAGCCCAGAGCTGCCTATGAATTTGTTAAATCCAGTTGACGGCGAGATTTTAAAGTCAAAAGTATTTTCAGAAATCTTATTATCAGATGAATTTATTCCAAATTTACAACAATATAAGCAAAATTGAAATTTTGAACTTTCATTGACAAAACTAGATTAAAACAACTGCTTCAGTAAAACTTTTTGGGCATACAAATCTTCACTTGAGACCCATTAGCAAACATAATTTTAGATGCAACGAGTGTTCCCCGGGCTAGACACCTTCTAGAAATACATAAAATTATCATGCTTTTCTTGAATTATGCATTCTCAGAATAAGTGAAAAGAACAAAATCCAAAAGTGATTTGATTTCCTTTCTTATGAACAGTTTGTCAGTGCGACTTGTCGAAGAGTCAGGAATGGATACATAGTTCAATACATTATAATGATTTGCTGTTGGAAGTGATTTTCTCTTACCCCTTTTCCCTTTTTTTGTTACCTGAATGCTTTCCCTCAGAATGTAAATGGATAATCTCAGCTTGATACAAAGGGATGTATTTGGACTGAGAAAAACAAAATGTGTGAGAAGTTTATGAGCATTAAAGCAAATACTTTATTAGTTAGTTTCTGATTGCAATTCAAATTGATAGAACAGACGTGCGAAACTATGGGGTTTTTTTCTGCTTGTCTTTAATGGCAAAGCTCTCCTTGACAAGAGTGTGAAGTCCATAGACTTGTTTCAAACAAGTTTTGTCAGCTATTTTATGCTCTTACAGACTGATGTTTTTTCAAGTATTAGTTCTGTTTTTCTGGCATCTTTTGTCTCTCTGTTGGATCAGGAATACTGTTTTCCTTGTCAATTTTTCTGTTTATAATTTTGTACATACTATCTATATATGTTTTGCATTTTTGTTGTTGCTGGGGTGTAGCATAGTCTGTTTCAAACTTGTAAGGTTTGGTGAAATGTGTTTGTCATGAGGAGGGCTGAGTGAGCCATCAAAGGGAGCAGGGAGAGCCAGAGAAGTGCTTTATAGCCACTTCAGTGAGGAGAGGATGCCTGGTGTATGACATGTTTGTGTATCCTTTAGTCTAACAAAAAGGCTAAGCTGTCTATGAAAGGAAGAGTTTAAGCTGAAAAAACTAAGCCCATCTAGATCACCTGGAACTACTGAAATGGAAGAATAGCTGTAGAACCTAAAAGAAAGAAGAGAGAAACATACGTCTTTTTACGACTGAAACTGCAAGTGAATGGAATGAGGGAAAACCATTTTTCACTTGTGACCTTACTGTACTAAGAGTTTTTCTTTCCTTCCCCTGCTTCTGTGTTTTATGAACATCTGTAGCTGTGTTGACTAGTTGGATGATACAGATAAATGCTTATAGAAGCATTATTTAAACTAATTGGATAATGATAAAACCTTTTTTCCCCAAGGGTATAACTGAACTGTGGGCAGGGTATGGGAACACGTTAACAATATGCACATTTCTCTGTGCATTCTCTTTAAATGGGTCCTGATCTGAGTTCCACAGGGCATGTGGAGCACTGGCATTAGGGCACAGAGAGCTCCTGGTGACTGCTGCTGACACTGAAGGCTCTCTGACAGCAATATTGGAGCACAGATTTGAACCTGGTTACACAGAGAGTGCCATAATTGCATGTGTAGAAATAATTGTCCAGCTTATCCTGAAGCCAAAACTGTATTAATTATATAAATTCCTAAAAGCTGTTTATAGAAATGATACAGATAATACATGAAAGAGTTACATGATTACTAAAAAGAAGCTCAATGTATTCATATTTGCTTTCATTGTGTCACTGTATTTTTTAAAGTTCATAGAAAATTTATGTTTTTAATAAATCTTAATTCTTTGTCTGTTGAAATAAAATTCAGTGTTCTCACACAGAATTCTCCAAACTATAGCTACGTAGTGTTGGGAAATATTACCAAAATATTTGGTTTGGATCTGCTTTGTTATACTGTTCAGTAACATACACTTTTCTATTTATAAACATTTATCCAAACAATTCCCTGGTTTTACAGACTGGATTCCAGATTCTCTGTTCATCACATGATAGTGTGTCCTTTTAGTTTGGATGTGGTCTGGTCGTTTTACATACATTCTTGCTTCTGCTGTCCAGCTCACCTTCACTGCAGCTTTCCCTACAATGTAATGTAGCTGCTTTCTGTGATTTTGATACCCATTTGGCCTGTGCTGCATCTTTTGAAGGGTTTCTTTATTCTTCAAGCTGTCCAGCAAGCTGAACCTAACAAATTGCTTCTCTGTCAGATGTTTCAAGCATCAATATCAGAAGTATGCATGGTTCAATAAAAGTCCATGTACCAAGTCACTATGGAAACATCTCAGCTGATTATTTAATATTTTTCTGTATTTTAAAATTAGAAAACCTCAAACTCATGGAAGCATGTTTAGGAGCAGATTTTATTAGTCTCATTTCATGACTGGTCCATTGATTTAATTGGCTTATTTAACTAAGTATGATTCTTTCTGACATGAATACAGTTCAAATTATCTGGCTCTATCTTTGCATTCATGGAGTTCAAGAAAGGAAAAAATCATTTTCTGTTTCTCTACTACAGATCAAGAAAAACTCTGTTCCAGGAACAGTTTTTGAATTCGGTCAAGCCTAAAAGAGTGTATTTGGTTTTGTTTTGCAAGTAGATTTGTGTTCTTTTTTTTAACTCATTTTACAACCTGTTACCTTTATGATCAGTATATGAGACACGTTTCCAATGGCTGGTAACAGGTCATGCAATGGCAAAATTTACTCTAATACTGGTTGGAAAATCAGTGCCCACAGCAAAGATTTCATGTATGATTGGGTTCTTCAGATGAAAGGTTAATTTAATGTCTTGCTTACAATTCACAATAGGTGGCCCAGGAAGTGGTAAAGGAACACAGAGTTTGAAAATAGCAGAACGTTACGGATTTAACTACATATCAGTTGGTGAATTGTTAAGGAAGAAGATCCACAACACAAGCAGCAATAGAAAATGGAGCCTAATTGCCAAAATAATTACTACTGGAGAACTGGCCCCTCAGGTACAGCGTATCCTGTGTTAATGTTTACTTTCAAGGACCTATACGTGCTGTATTAATGTGCACCACCAAGAAAACTTCCTTTATGATATTAAATTAATAACTTCTTTTCTCTGTGAAAGGAAACAACCATAACTGAGATAAAGCAGAGATTAATGCAGATCCCTGATGAAGAGGGTATAGTCATTGATGGATTTCCCAGAGATGTTGCCCAGGCAATCTCCTTTGAGGACCAAGTAAGAAACTGTTTTTATTCTTAAAATAACTTACATATCTCTACAAGCTCATTGAAATCATCAGTCAGATTCCAAGAAAGAGTACTGCTCTTTAAATCTTTGCAAGTACATAATTATAGGTTGACTAAAGGTTATTCTTTTGCTTTATGTTATATTGTGTCTGAAGACAGACTATTTCGTAAAAAGAAAATGCGATAATATAACCAATAACCAAAGCCTCTTGTCTCGGTAATGAAAATACTCTCAAGATGAAGAAGAAAATACGAAATCTAACAGTGAATATGTTTTGTATCTTAGTGATTTAGAAAGGGGGAAAACATATTTTCATATCTATTTTTTTAACTTAAAGGAAGCATACTTAAAGCAATGACTATCTTCACAATGCTTTTAATTTCAAGTTTATTGCAGTGCATTGAAAAGACGTATAAAACAAGGGTTAAAACTGCCCATCTTTCGCAAGCTTTTGTAAACCAGAAATTACGCTCTTTTTTTAGAAAAGTGCGTAATTTTGTTTATTCTAAACTACAGTTCTAAGGTTTAGTCAGTTAAAACTGTATTTCCAAGTTTATTCTCATGTTGTTTTCATGTGTGTATTTTAAACTAATCTAAAAATACTTAAATTCAGTGGAAAAACAAACAGTTTATGTAATTTTCTGATGAAGCACTGCTAACACAACAGTTATGGTCACAAGGAAAGGTTGCAGTTTCAGAGCTGAATTCTTAGAGTGCCCTCATGCAGAGCATTTCAAAGTCCTTCACAATTGCTGTTGTACTACTCTTTCTGTACTTTGAGTTCTGAGTGACATTGCCAAGGCAGAAGTAACAAAACAAAGCAGCTAATGAGGCATTTCATTAGTGTGCTTCTATAAGGTATTATTCTGGGCAAAATTTAGAAGACTGAATTGAGGAAATTAAAGGAAGCAGGCAAAATAGTTATTACAGGAAATAACGATGACTGCCAGCGATATCTCCTTATAATTAACAAAAGAGGAGATTGACTATTTCATAAGTGAAACGGCACAAATGTGGGCTTAACGATCATTTCCTCGTGTCATTTTTTTGTCCAGTATAATGTGTGATAGTGTGACTTAAGTGCACTTCTTGGTGCTATGATTTTGTGCTGATGTTGTGTTTGATGAAAGAATGGGGACGTGAAACTGGAAGAAGTGACAGGATTTAAGTGCTTTGAGTTATCCTAGGCTCACATTCTCTTTGTAAAAAGGAAAACCAGTTTAAAAACACTGGACTATATTCTCAGAGAGTTCCTTCATTTTCAGTCAGTCTGGGATTTGCTAAATCATACTCCTCAAGGTCTGATTCTGCCTCAAAGATAGATCACTAAAAAAATCCAGGAGCACTTCATATAGGAACACCTTTCACTCTTACCTGTTCTAAAAAATACATGGGAAAGAAGGAATTGTAGACCTTTTATGGGAGCATAGGAAAGAGAATTTTATCTATTTAGGCTCCTCTTCATCTTTCATTGCAGCTGATCTGTAATAGGAGCATATCTAAGGCCATGAAAATAAACGTACAGAGGATATACATATTGCAACATTGAGCATCTATATCCGTATCTCCAATGCAATACATTCAGTGTTTTATATTGGATTTTTATTTTACAGAAATAAGATATATCTGTTGTTTCTTTAAAATTCTCTGTTTAGTAAGCTATAGTGATACACATATAAGTAGGAAGACCTTGTGATAAGGAAAGGGAATTATCAGCAGTTGTGGTACTCATCTTCCTTCACAGGATGAAGCTGACATAACCCATGGCATGTCAGGTTATTTATATTAAGCATGATAACATTTTCAAGGCACTCAGACATTCCTCAATGGGAAGTGCAATTGAATTGTGGAGAATCCAGTAATTAACTGTTGTGATAATTTGTGTAGGTCTGCAATTAGAGATGCTAGGGGGTTTTCCACAGCCTAAAAATGTAATAGCTTGCTTTTTAGCAGTGTATAGAAGCACAGAACAGAATTGTTCTCATTAGCCACAAGTGACAAGATGAGAAATAATTAGTTGAAATTTCAACAAAGAAAGTTTTGGTTAAATAATAAGACAAATTTTATTTAGATCTGTTAAGCAATGAAACATCCTTTGAAGAAAATTATGAAATCCCAACAACTGTGAATGGTTAAATCATACATGTGCCTTATTCTTATAGAGACATCCCCTGTAGAACACTGAGATGTGTCGATGAAAATTTCTGAATAAGAGCTAATTTGGGTTGTTATCACAAGTTTTGTCATGGATGAATACTTATTCTTACAGATGGTCCCTTTGAGACCATTGCTTGCTTATGTACCTGAGAACAGCAGGAAAGTTTTCATGACACAAACAAACTACAAGAATATATGTAGTAATTCTAGAAATAAATTGGGCGAAGGGTGGAGAATATGAAGGGAATGTTATTAAACTGAATGGAAATAAAGATCAATACAAGATACTGAGAGAGTAGGTAAGGCTGGAACAGAGACTAAACAAATGTGAGGAAAATTGGAAGAATATAACCAAAACAGGCTACAAAACCCTGACATCATTATAGTTCCAGAAAGCACGTCTGGCTGTTACTGATCGTAAGAAGTCTATAATGTTTTGGCACACATATGTTGTTCCTGCATGAGAAAGTATCTGGACCCAATGTACCATAGAGTCAGGAAGTCAAAACTTGGACTAGATGTGAGCTGGCCACACTAAATGTGACCTGGTCAGTAAATGGTGAGCCAGGAGCCTGTGCAGCTTTTGGTCTAAATCATGTCACCTTCCCATTCTCCACCAATGGCTCTTGTGGAAAGCGGGTGATGAACAACTGAAAGGCAGGGTACAAAGGGCATAAAATCTGTCTTGCTCCCAAACATTAACATTATAGTTCCCCGACCACTATTTACTGAACACCTTTTGTATATATTATTATATGGCTTTCAGCAGTAAGAACTGTGCTCAGTTACTGTAAAGATGAACTAACTTGTATTGGAAATGGTTTACAATATTATAGTAGAAAAGGGAAAGGACAGCTAAGCAGATGTAAAATCTAACTATGCTGTGTTTGCGGTCATCTTTAATGTTAAAAATTATTTATGCTAAATTAATTCTTTCAGTTTATGGCTCACATAGCTGTTACTAAGACTTGACACTATTTGAGATAAGACTTGACAGTCTTCATTTTGTGGAAAACTCGAATAGATGCATGCATGTCTGAACTCCAGTTCAGTACCTGTCCTGCATAACATTCTGTTACAGAAATACATGATGATAATGACTGCTTGTTAAACTTCGCTTGTAATTGCTCTTGTTACTACCAGCACATTTTTATCCCTTTGACTAATCCAGAAGCTGAACTTTTCTCTGGGAAAAAGTGTTATTTTTAGTAAACTAGTCAAAACAAACCAACTTATGCTAGCATAGGTGTAGCTAAAAGATGATGATTTGTTCCTTATTATGTTGCCAGACTCTGATGTGGACAGTAAGTTCTCAACATGTTGCTAGGCAGAATTGTATTAAAACACATTGCCTCTCAGTGACTAAAGTGCTTAAGATAAAGCAACACAGCATAAGCAGCACAGTATTTCTCTTTCTGCTCAGATCTAGAAACCCAAAGTAACAAACACTGCTTCCAAGTAATAATGTCAATCTGGAATAAGTGCGTTACAAACCACTTTACACATCACAGGAATTTTACATTTGAATTTACACTTTTTTCCGCCTGTCTTTTTTATTGAGTTTTGTCAGTATCTCTGTTCCTGTCGTCCATATCTTATGAGTGGGAAAGAAGTCTTTAAGATGGCATCAGTGATGTTTTCAGATTTTCAGGAGTACTTGCCAACCAGCACCCTGTTGGCCATTCTGGTCACTTATTACACCAGTTTCATTTCCTGATACTCAGCTTTGCAGTCTTACTGTGGCCTGCGAGACCTCAGCCATGAGCACTGCAGGATTCTTTTCTCAGTTTTCTTGGAACTTTTTATCCAAGTTGAAATAAGGCCTGTATTTTTCTCTTTGAAAACTGAGCTTAATAAGTAATTTCTCTCATTAGAAGTCTTAGATTGTTGCCAGGTCCTCACCCTCTCATTTCTTAATTCCAGAGAACAGAGTCAATACTGCCAACACTTTTGATAGGTGCACTTTTAATACAGCCCTGAAGTTCCAGGCAGTCACAGTTGTGGAGAAATAGTGAAAACATGAATTTTAATGTCTTAAAATCAAACAGAACTTCCAGCTTACGTATTTGTTTTAAATATAATTTCTGCCTTTTGATAACTTTGAAATCCTTCTGCATAGCAGTGCAGATTTAATACTGATGTGTTTAGCTCTTCAGTTTGAGCTTAGGCATAAAGCTATTCTAAATCACAAATTTCTAAGCTATCCATGATCTCTGCTGAGTGCAAATAGTAGAAAGGTGTTTAGATTTCAAGGACACATTTGAAAATGCCAAGGAGAAAATGGTTTATTTACCATTAACCTGTCAGCTTGAAATGCAGCAAGTCACCTACAGCCCCAGTATGCTGAAGAATGTTAAATATCTTCCTCTCCAGTAACGCTGTAATGAAATACCTGGTGTATTGAACTCAAATGGCTTGTGAAGAAACTGCAGTTTGATTTTCTGTGTAATTTCTCACACGGTTTTTACCCTTCCCAAGAGAAACAATTAACTGTATTTTACAGTTAATTTCAGTTACTGATTTGCTTTGGTTTGTTTTTTCCCCCCACTTTCAGTCATTCATGTGTGAACCTTCCTTCCAATTTGAGTAATTTCTTCACCAATATTAACCTTGTTAGTGGCAGTAGAGTAAGTACAGATGTAGTTTGCTTAAAATACATTAATTGTAATTTTTTAGTAGTGGCATAAATTTAGAACAAGTATTAGAATCAATGGCTATTCATTAATGAATATGTAGTTTAATTATTTAATTATTTGATAAAAGAGAAAAGCCTGGGTAACAAGACTATATTTGAGAAAAATATTAATTTAAATAATAAATAGAGGCTGTAAATGTTATCTGATTCTTTGTTTAAAATGCCCTTAAGAATGTTCATAAGTGCACTACACCTACAAAAGATAACTAGTCATCTTGGCTGTAATTTGAGTTAATTTTTAACTCTCAGATATGTTCCTTATGAAAACTAATATGAGAACAATTGTGACAAAGTAGAACTGTGTAGGTGGCACAGTATAGGATGCAGAGAAAAACTGACTTTCACAGGCTGAGGACAGCAGTATTCTCCCTCCAAGGCTGATACTTAAACTTGCAAGCAGAAGTGCTGCCTGCAGCCCCCTCCAGGCTTGACATGGGTGTTTGTGGACTGTCATGGTGGTCCTACTGCCAAGCTTGAGCTCTGCAAAGAGCTTCTCACAGGAAACCTGCTGTCACTGGCCAAGAGTGCAGGCTTCAGAACTACTGGGGAAACGAGCCCACCCTTGTTATGAATCTTCTTAAGGGGAAAGGATCTGTTCTTTGCAATAGGTTGTTGTTCTGGTAAAGGTATTGTTTTCTGTATCATGGCCAATGTGTCTTTGTCTCCTGCTCAACTTCTATCTTCCTTCTCCTAAATCACCACTTCACTGATCCAGGTACGATCACCTACTGAATGTGATCTGTGTGAGGAGTGGGAGGACTACCACATCAGCAGTCTGCTTTGCTGTGATTCCTCTTGTTCACTGTCTTTGGCTCTGCAAGCTTTACATTGCCTTCTTAAAGCCAACCCTGACCAGGAAGCCTGTGGAATATCCTTATCATTATTTGTCTCCTCCCCTGGAAGCTAGAGCACTCTCCAGAGAAAGACAAGCAGTGGTTCAATTTTCTGCTTGGGAAAGAGACCCTAAACCTCAGGTTTCCTGTTTTTCTGGAGCAGGGTTCTTCTCTAGCCAGACTAGGTGAAGAAGAGCTCATCCATTGCAGATCCTCAAGAAAGGACCAGATGTTCTGAATTCAGAGTGGATGAAGATGCCTGATGAGTGGTTCTGAAGCAGAGGTCTGCTCAGACCTTTCTGTGTGTCATTAGCATCAGTGTTTACAAATGTTTTTTTTATCAGTTAACTGCCCTACACAGGTGAAAATCTGAATCAGTTCTCCCTAAAGACACCAGTCTCTCTCAACCTCTCTCAATTAGGGAGCCTAATTACATACTCTGGGCAATTTGCTGGAAACTTATTTCTTGGGCAGTGTCAATAGTTCAATAGTAGTTACCAGAAAACAATCCAATCAGCAGGATCCTTTGTTTGGCAATGTGATTCATGATTCTGCTTTTCTAAAATAAGAAAAAACTATGCAAACAGTCTAGTAACCCAGCAGAGATGGCACTATAAAAAGCAAATCAGTAATTACAAGGAAGAGCACACATACAATGGATGTAAACTAGCTTGCCAGTAACCTTTATCAATAAGAATAAAATGCTCAGTTACATTAATGGCAAGTGGTCATGAGCTGTCAGTTTTCTCAGGAGTATCTAGTAGAATATACCAGGAATTAAGAAACAGAGCATTTTCATCTTTTGCCTAATGAGGACTAATGAGAGAGAGCGTAATCATCTAATTTCTAGCAAACAACCACACTATTCTCAGTAACAAGAGGAGATGTAGAAAATATCCCCAGAGAAAAGAAAGCATCTCTCCACTTATACTACTTAATGTCAATAACACCATCAACTTGCATAGAATTACTCTCAATTTACTCCTGATTCTAGTTTAGGAAGGAGATTCAGACCCAAAGAGAGTAGGATTCACTTGCTAGTAAATACAATTCTAAAAAATGAGAGGATGTACCCACCAGTTTTATTCTGAGTTGATGCCATATGCTCTTCCTCTCATTTAAAACGAATAACCAGAAACCTGTCTGTTCCCATAAGCAAAGATTCTCCCTTCTGATGACTTCCAGTTAGTAAGTAGTCAAATTCACTTCCCTGAGCCTCACAGCCCTACCTCACTTGCATTTCTGGACATGAATAATATCCTCTGCCTTCAGCATAAGACAAGCATACTGTGGGAAATCAGTATGAAGGAATCCAGTTCTTCTCTCTGTGTTGGTTCTGTACACCTTTCCTCAAGCTGAGTCTCAGAATAAAACTTATTCCCTAGCCATAAAACTCAACAACACGCAGTACTGAGTTTGAAAAATAAGTTTCTTTTCAAATGAGTCATAAAAAACTTTTTCTTTGTTAGAAAAAAAGCAATTTGTACTCATTTACATAGGAGAATAAATGTGTTTCTAGACAAGTAATCCCAGATGTCCATATATTCCCACTAGCCTCCTACTTTCCAGCTAAAAGTATTTGTAAGCCTGTCGTGCAGTTGAAGTGGAGGCAGAGCAGCTCATGAAAACAGGAGTGAAATAACAATAGCATTTCCAGGGTGTATCCTGAAGGTTGTAAAAACATGTAGGAGGAATATATTAAGTGCCATTAGGTCTGTATGCCTGTGGATATAGGACAGATATTACCCTTTTGTGCATCTTGTGTTTATTAAATAATTTTCAGCTACTTTCTGATGATAAAGATGCATATTCTGCAGATAGAAGATGAATTCTTAGGGACATCACAAAATCAGAATCTGCTTTGTATTCCTACCTCAAAGGTGCTTGAATTACCCTTTTTTTTTTAAGCTTCAGAAAAATTTTCAGACAGTGCTTCATTTGAAACTGTGCTTCTGGAACTGAGAATTTTAAACCAGTGTTTTCTTTGACATTTTCTTTCTGTGAGTGAAATATATTTCAAATTGCAAAACCCACAGTGTAAGAAAAAAGTCGTCTTAGTTCCTGGGATTCCGATAGTATCTCTTGTATTGTTACTGTTACTTGTAAAAAAAAAAATTCAGAGCAATAACAGTACTCAGGTTCTGTAGAGAACTTTCCAATTTTATAAACAAAAGGAAGTAATTAAACCTAATTAACTAATTGTCCCATTGTACCTTGTTCTTATCCTCATTTTACAATTAGAAAAAAAAAAAAAAAAAAGGAAATTAAGCTGAGGGAATGCTTTCCCATTTTCCTAAACATGAAGTGACTGCTGCAGCCAGTGCTGTTTTTGGGAAGTAAAAGCAGAGGAGAACCTGCATACCTGCAACCAAGGCATTCAGGTCCTTCCCCTCCTGTGGGGCTGCACTTACTCACCCATAGTTTCTTTAAAGAGGTGAGATTGGTTGTGGAAAGCTGCGCTTTCATGTTTGTGTGGAACAGGAGACCCTCTTCTGGTTTCCTGCCTCTTTTTCCTTTAGGGTTAATAATTTCATGAGTGACTTGTGTGCTGTAAGCACTCTGTAAGATTTGATGCTCTATGGGAAGCCTTGTGATACACAAAAGCTCCAGTCCTACACTCGAGGAGGTCTGGTGCGACTTCACAGACTGAGTAGATGCCGTCCTGAAGATGTTTGGGAGCAAGTGTTTAAAGAAGCCCAGATACATAATGGAGCATCTGGAGCATCTTTCTGCCACTATTATTAGGATTCACAAAAATGGAAATGTTAAATAAAACTCCTCACTTGTATAAACCCCTTTTGTCCTTCACTTTACTAGATCTCTGGTTTCCAGTTGTAATTTCTGAGTCCCTCTGGGATGTTTGTTAGGAAGCTTCAATCAGTTGGATATCCACACTGGGATGTCTGTGTGCTCAGTCTGCTCTAAGGTGCATCAGCCATTCCCTTTCATGAGACAGTGTTTCATGACCTAATAGGCTTTGAAATCTGTAGCATTTTCTTTTAGAATCTATCTGTGTCATAATTTGGGTTTTTTAACAACTGTATGCTTTTTGAATTCCCAAATTCCTCATTATTCTTCCACTACTAGTGAAGCAACCTTAATTTAACAGAGCTACTTTTAATAATGTCCATATTACACGAAAGTCTAACACAGAAACTTACTTTCCTAGTCTTTCATGTGAATAATTATGTGCCTTAAAGCTACTATGTGGTAGTAAAATTAACTGTCATAATTAATTCATCCATGAAAGGATGAAATAACTCTGTCAATGAAGTGTTTACAATAGTCTGAAAAGGGAAGGAAAAGCTACTCTGGTTTTGTTGAAATTGAGGCACGTGTGTTAGAGGTAGCAGAGAGCTTCTCTCCCACTGGCAGTTATTTAAAAAAATATAAGGTTAATTGTTTCAAAATTTAATAGATACTCAGAAATAATTACCAGAACTAGTATTTTTGTAGTTTTTGTGCTCATGTCTCCAATCATCTACAATGTGTCTAAAAAATAATTCAATTTTCTTTAAAATCCTATTTAATTTTCTGTAATGAAAAAGAGGTCATCATCCTGCTTGGCTAGTGCTGCTTTTCAGACTGTCCTTTGTTGTTTGAAAGTGGCTCTGCTTTTTCACCACCTTCTGCTTCCTCATATCCATACACTACTCTGTCAGTGATCTCATTTGTAAAGCTAATGACCATCACCTCACGCTGCAAAAGTTGTAGTTGTTTCTTTTGACTTCCTAAGAACCTTTTTGTGCTCAGTCTAAAAAAGGCCAGACTGTAGTTCATGTTGTATTCCCTCAAATGACAGAAACCCAGCTAGATGGGATTTTTTAAAAACTTGGTTATTTATTTTCCAGATTGTGTATCTGGGTAGTTTTGACTATTCATACTAAAAATGTGGTGTTCTTTATGCAATTTAACATCCTTGGATAGAGGGATCTAGATATAGAAAGTATTCAGAAGTTTAATTGGTTTGTTCTGGCCCTCTGTGTTGTATCAGTTACAACTATACAATTAACAGTAAGATATAAATCCCTTATTCTTTACACAGTAGTAGTTAGAATACATGTAGATGTTTTAGTGATACTTTTGTATAGCTCAAATTTCACTACCAAATTTACATCATATCAAATTGAACAGAGACAAAATTATTCTGTAGATAGAAAACATCAAGAGAAAAATGTAATTTTAGCATTCTTGAGCATCCACCATCATTTGCAACGAGATTATGTAATTTCTAGGATAGGAAGCTAATGTTTTTACTAATATTAGTTAAAATTAAAGCATGAACTTTTTTGTTCAGGTAAGTAAAGACAGCAGAAATTACTTTGTGCTTGTATGTGAGAACAAACAAACCCTTTCTAATATGTAATCAGTAAAAACTTGAACAGTTTGCTTTTATCTTAAATGCTTCTAGTATGTTTTAAAAGGCAACACTAAGCTGGTGAAATCTTTAAAGAGAGATAGATTTATTTGCAGCAAGGTAGAGGAAAGAACAAAATCAGATCTTATGAATATGGTTAGTATATACACTTGTAGACCCATTTTTAAAATCCTGTGAATCCAACTGTCTGAGTGACTTTAGGGTGAGAGGGAACAGCCTCTGGTTGCACCAGGGAAGGTTTTGGTTGAATATTAGGAAAAATTTCTCTATGAAAAGGGTTGCCAATCCTTGAAACAGGGAAATGGTAGAGTCACCATCCCTGAAGGTCTTTAAAAGATGTGTAGATGTGGCACTTAGGGATGTATTTTAGTGAGGGTTTGGCAGTGCTTGGACTCAGTGATCTTAAAGGTCTTTTTCAACCTAAATGATTCTATGACTTCTGTTTTTTTCGCCACATGTACTAAATATTAGTGGCCTCCAAAGATTGCCTGTGAACATTTAGTGGTATTCCTAAGTAAGTGGGGCTATCATTGCTCTCCCACATCAAGCACCAGAGATATCTCTTTGTTAACTGTTTGATAGCATGAGTCACCAAAACTTCTAAAGAAGATTCTTTTTTCCTTGGCATTTCAGGTGAAACAAATTGACTAATCTCCACACAAGATCAACAAGCTACTCCTTTAAGCCTACAAATTTCCTCTAAAAAAACCCAAACAGCACAAAACAAATGGCTTAATCAAGTTACAGCTTACAAAAATGTAGCATATCTGAGCCTCACATAATAATGGAACTGTTCAGTCCTGCAATGCTGCAGAGTCAACTTAATCAGACTTCTTGAATTGCTCTTTCCACAGATCTGTACCCCCGATTTGGTGGTGTTTCTGGCATGTTCCAGTCAAAGGCTGAAAGAAAGGTTACTGAAGCGTGCGGAACAGCAAGGGAGACCTGATGATAACCTGAAAGCCACTCAAAGAAGACTAATGAATTTCAAGCAGAATGCTGTCGCATTGGTTAAATATTTCCAGGAAAAAGGGCTAATCATCACAGTAAGTCCTTTAGTATATACCTCTGAAACCTTAATTGTTGTGGTTATACTCGACTTCTTACACCTTTTGCTTTAAGATAGGCTAGAGGAGTCAAATTATGTTTTAGGTTAATACCATGGTTATTTAAGTGCTTAATGAAGACAACGAATTAATTGAGCAGTTGACAACAGTTGAATTATTGACATGTTCTAAATTACAGCCTGTGTCTGGTTTTAATAATGCACAGAACTCAGTACTACTGATGGTACCGTGAGAGCACAGATGGCCTGTTTTGTTTCTCTTGATAGCCTAAGTAACCTGTGTAGATCACCTTGGTATGTTCTGCTCAAAGCAAGTGTGACTAATTCTGTGTGCTGGTCAGACTCATGATGGGGCAAAGCATCCTGAATTAAAAAGGCACCTATTGATATTAGTAGCCTTAATAACAAACTTCATCTCCTTTCTGAATTTCAAAATTAAAATCCCAGGGAATTATTACATTGTCTTCTCAAGAGAATATGTTTTCTGGTTAGGATTTTGATGAATTCTGTTCTTAAGGATTAGAGGGCTGAAATTCTCAGAAGTTTTTCTTTGCCTTTGAGGAAGTGTGTATTTTTTAATGTTTCTATAGCATTTACCAGTGCTCCTCCTATAGAAAGCATACTTATCTCTTCAGCAAAAAACATGCCTTTTTAGATAAATTAGGTGGGGCATCTGGATAAAATTGCATTTTTGTGATGGGAACTGTAAAACAGAAGATTTTTTCCTATTGAAGTTCCTTCTATTTTTTAACTCTGTTTCTTGGGTGTTCTAAAGATACCTTCACCTCAGATATCCTCTTTTCTTTCTGAAGAAAGCAGATGTGTATGATGGGTATGGAAAAGACAACATGGTACATGAACATTATATTAGTGTCCACTACAGGACAAAGAAACAGCACATTTTCACCTAACAGAAAATACTGCAATTTTGCATGCTATTTCCCTACAGAAGGAGGATAAAGGAAAGAAAATAACATTTATCCTGCTGCTTATAATGCTGAACCTGGAAGACACTGAAATACTATGCAGATGGAAGCAGTGTAAGAACTAGAACAACATCAAACAGAATTACAGTAGGCTAATTCCTAGAGGGCTAAATCCTTGAGGCAAGGTCAGACAAGGTCAGTGTTGACCAGGAGGAAGTAAAAATATTTACATTTTTCTCAAATCCCTACCTGTACCTTGTCACTGCCATTCAAAGCTCTAAATCTCAGACATTTCTTCTAACTAGCATCATGATCTACCCAGGGAAAAGAAGCAGGACATTTGTCTTATGGAGTGTTCTAATTTTAGAATCACAACTCAGATTTTATACATCTGCTTAAATATGTTGATCTTCATCAGTAAACAGACCAAACGACAAAATAAACATTCACTGAAATATAACTAAATATTATTAATAACCAGACATTTTATATATATATATAATTATAATCTGCTGTTAGACACTGTATAAACAAGAAATAAAAATCTGAATGCCCAAAGAAGATTCATTTTTGTGCTCCAACAGTTACTCCATAGTGGTTTTAACATACTTTGATTAATAGAATTAAAAGTCACATTCTTAATTTCAGGTCTTGTTGGTTAGGTTGCTGAGGTGTAATTCTTTACCTTTTTTTTCACTTGATTTTTGATAATTTTCTACAGTACCTAGGTTGTGCTTGTTTGGTGACCTGTATGCCTTATGTTCTCAACCTATGCATGGTAGAACTGCTCTGAGTCTGATCCTGTTTTCTGCTTTGATGGAAAGAAGTGAGGCCCTCACCTACAGTACTTCTAAGAAATACAACTCTGCCCATTCTGAAAAGCTCCCTCTTTGGAATAATGATTTGTAAACTTCACTATAATTAAGAGAAGGAAATATCTGATATTTTCATGAACACACAGTCTGTGTTTGAAATTCATTTTAGCAATCTGTCAGTAGTCTTAACGATGCAGAACCTGACTTTACTTAGCTCAAATTTGAATTCAGAAGGTATCAAGAGTGTAGTAACACAATTTTAGACTGGGAGTATGTAAATAGGTGCGTATGCTGGCATTTATTGTTGCAGTAACTTTTAACAAATATTAAAACGTTATATATTGTTTACCTAGAAAATAACTAACACAAAAATTACCCAGATGGAGGGCAGATGTTAGTTAAATTACATTATAAAAGGGAGAACATGTAAGTGCCTAGGTGACCTCAAGTAATATAATGTTTAGCAGAAAGCTTCAGTTCTGAACACCAATTCACATCTCCAGTTTATGTTGACTGTAATCTGGTATAGATACTGGTATTGTTATTGGAGAGGAGATCACGGGGTTACAAAAATCTTTCAGACAACAGTTCTCAGAGAGCTTAGCTGTTCTTTGTAGAACATATCTTTTGGTCTAGACGGGAAAAAAATGTACAGAGCTTGTCATCGTAGCAGTGGAAGTTTCTCCTACTGGAGACAAGATTAGGTCCAGTCTGCCTTATTTATAATGATTTTACGTAAGCGTAGTGCTTCAGTGTCAGCCTTGTTATGTTAGTAAATCTGTGTGCATCTAAGGGGGGAAAACAAACAACTGGCTTTATTAAGACAAAAATACTAAACATTAGAAGAAGGCACCGGTCCTTATTTAAACATCTAGAATGGAACAGCATCGTGTGGCATACATGAAATGCATATTTCTCTGATGTCTTCACTGTTCCTCTTGTCCTTTTAGGGAATTTATCATGCCTATGAAAACATTAAAATGACATTCAGATTAGTCAGAGAAGGGAACTCAGAAAAAGCAGCTGAAGCTGGAAATGGATTTTGAGCACAAATTTAGAAGTTAAACAGTTGCGGGTGAGGGAAGTAGCTGTCTGACCTCATAAGCATCAAACAAGCCTAATGGCTGTCAACTGTCACAGAAAAATTCCCCAAGAGCTGTGTTATATAAATTTTGCTCTTGTTTTGGTTAAAAAAAGGGGTTTTGCTATAGAAATTGCACATTGACATGAACTTCATCTAAGGGCTGTGACTTACCAAAACACTGACAAAAATATCAGTTATAATCTATTTCTGAAGTTATCATATAGCTGCCCAGCTTGAGATGTTGGGTTGGGCTTTTTATTTGTTTGTTTGTGAATGCTGATTCCAAAGGACTTGCACTTACTCAATCTTCCTATAACTTTGGGCCTAACCCTGGAGAAACGTGGGTCCTGCAGTCCTTTGAGCAACTCTCAAGGTCAATCCAAATCTTACTGATAAGACACTGTTATGCAGAGGCATGATAGGAACTGTCACCGTGCTTCCAGGTGCAAATGACAGCCACTGCCAGGCACCTCTCCCAACCCAGGATCCAGCTCAGAGAATCTTCTCCTCACTGGTGGAACGTGCATCTGGTTTGGCAGATTGCAGGATGAGTAGCTAGCTGCCTTTGTTTTTATGGTGGTGATACTTGCTTGCATCCATGCAGGTTTTGCATTAAATGATCCTTAAAAAGGAAAATTTAAAAATCCCACTCCTCCTTTCCCTGAAGTGATGCTAGGAATAGGGACTGTTAGCCACCACCTCCCCCGCGTGCTCTCACTTCCCTGCTGCAGGCTCAGAGTCTCGTTTACGTGCCATCTGATGCTTGCATCTTGCATCTTTGGCTGCAAAGTGATACAGACTTGGCAGGAACGGTATCTGAGCATGGCCTTTCTTCCCACAAGTCAGAGTTGTAGGTTTGAACTTGCTTTGTTTTCCAGAGGGTACTGAGCTGAGATTTCCCATTGACTGGTCCAGTGCCACCAAAATATCTTCAGATGCCTCTCAGTTGTTTTAAAAATACAGCAGCCATGAGCACCATCTTCTAGGAACATTTTAGATGTGCTTTTAACATGACTACTACACAGGGTGTTCAGGGTACTTCTGGTTTCTTGGGCATGACCAAGGAGGGGTGTGAAGAGGAACCCAGGGAGCCTTGAATGTCATCTGGAGCAAACCTTTGATGTTTTAGAAACTTTTTGAATCAAACAAGGTATGTGGTATGTAGGCAGCTATTTGTGGAAATCTTGAGTCCAGAGGTTTTGTTTGAGATTCAGGAGTCTTCCTCTTTTTTGTTGTATGGTTCCTAAATACTTATCTGGCTCCATGAATGTATATGCTTATAAAATCACTAGAAAATTTCTATACAGGGAAAATGAGAGGTGGGATAGGAAATAATGACTATCACTTTTTCATTTTTTGGTAACTCAAAGCAAAGAAAGGCAAGTTGAAGCCTAGAACAAGTAATCAGATCTCTGCAGTCACAGAATGGGAATCACTGCTAGGTTTTACACTGAATCTCAACACTATGTCTGTGTTATTGTTTTGTGAGATCTTTTGAAGAACATCCAGAAGAAGGTATATAAATGAACTTTATCTAGAAATGAGTCTAAACAAACTGTTTGTAAATATATGCACATTTTGAATGGGAAAGATAGATGAATAATTTGTGCATATGTGGAAGCATGTGCACCATAAACAATTTCCAAGCTTCAAAATATTTTCAGCCTCCCATTTTCTGATTTATGTCAACAAGTTAAGTATATCAGAAATGCCAGTGTCTGCCAGGGAATGACCAAGCATGGAAACTTGCCATCTGTGTACATGCAAGAAAGCAGAGAAACCTTGAGGGTAGAAATTCTTTGCTGAGGTGAATAGCATCAGTGCAACACTATGTTCTTTTCTAACTTTGGAAGCATGATAATTTAAATAAATACATTCTTTTTGAAAGCTGCCCTGCCTCCTGTATAGCCAAGTAGCTTGAATGAACTCGCTGACTTTGATAAAAGAAATAAATTGTCAAGTCTGGCTATAGAATTAGCCAGTGATGAGTGCATGGGCCAAGCTGATGTAGGAACTCCAGAAAGAGAGGGGGCATGCTCTTTCTGAATGCCATACTATTCTGTATTTTACCCATTTCTGGCACCGTGAAAGCTGTTACATGTTTAAAATTAACAGACTTTTTTTTTTACTGATCTGAAACTAAAGCTGAGATAAGTAATTAAGCCAAGTTATCATGCAGAGAAATGAACTGTAAGAGATGTTTAAAATAACATGTCCTAAATATTCTTCAAATTATTTTAAATGGTTCATCTTTAGGTAATTAAGCTGTGTCCTTTGGGTGAATATTAGCTTCTAATTTTGTTCTTGTAGTTAAAGTGATACTTAAAGAAGATTAATTTTTCTTATTTAGATGAGATATATTAAGAAACCAGCTTGGAAAAATTACTTCATCTCTGGGAAGACCTTTTTTATTGAATCAGGAGTATTTGCTCTCCATAAGCAAATTTCCTTACCCTAAACGACCACTGATTTTGTGAACATCCAGCTGAAGAACCAAAGCTGCATTTCAGCCCTGCTGTGCAGGAGATGATAAAATACCACTTCCTTATCCAGAGTTCCATTTGTGATTTCCAGCTCTGATTGCCACTGGTGGATCTTCGCTGTGAAAAGTGTATAGTCAGTGACTTCCTGATTTATGCAAAACCATTTTGCTGCCATTGGATGGAGAAAATTTGCATATCAAGTCATGCAAATTGCTACATCAGTAGAATCAGGGTGGTCTTTCAGCTCTCACAGTCCTATTAAAATGTTACTACATCTGGTGGGTTGTGCTCTACAGTTCCAGTATTTAATATCCTTATTTCCTGAATCATTGCTTATAGCATCTGAGTTACTATCATTAGCTATTAACTATTTCTGTTTCCTTATGCAAGTGGCAACTGAATGGTTTTTCTGCTATAAATCACTCTCAACTTTGATTAAAATGAGCAAAATGAGACTGGGTGAACTGACCTCTAGTAATGCAATCTAGTATCATCCTGGAATTGTTTCAGCATATCACTCTTTCCTGCAGATATACTGCATGAAAGAGAGGGGAGACATATGAGCTTATACTTTCTTATTTTTGTTGTGTCATAAAGATAAATTTATTCACATTTGTGAATGCTCAGGTATTGCAATGATGGAAGCCACTGAAGTGTCAAAACTGTCAGCAGAAAGTCTGATGCCGTTAATATTCTGGACTTCTGGCATTTTTCTCTAGAGTTCTGTAGTCTTATTTAGGCTCAGCAGGGTTAGATACACCTGCAGTGCTGGTGGAGAACTGAGAAAGCTGAAAAGCCACTCATTCATTGTATGACTCAGGGGACACGCCACACTAGACAGTACTGAAGTGAGAACTACAGCCTTCTCCTAGGACATTTACCCTGTTGCAGGGTGTTTCTGACTGCTATTGGGAGGAATTGTTATTTTTATTAATACAACTAAAGAATATCTACCAAGCAGTGCTTTGAAGAACTGTATGGAATACTTCAGAACTGGAAAAACACTGCTATTGTGTTAACACTTCAGTGAAGTAATATATCCTTGCTCCTTACATTCACTGATCCTCACACATCTGGTAACCACTAATAGGGCTATTTTGTTTCCTATAACTGTGGTACCTCATTGAGTGTCAGGACAAACATCTGTGCATGTCATTGCCTTACATGACACAGACGCTGCCTAAAATTCTTGACAGAGACTCTCTTGTGAATCCCCTGCAATTTGTAATTGCTACAACTGTTTCCTTATCCTCTTGCCCAGTTATCGTCCTTCCTACTGTCTTTCCATCTTATGTAGTACTGCAGTTTGTTTCGCTAATGGCCAGTGAATATAACTATCTGTTCACTTTGTTGTCACCATATCATGTTCTGCAATTCAGTAGTTTGCTTAAATAATAAAACAGGAAAAGAAGTCTCACAAGAGGTAACTGTAACACTGCAGTCACAGTTACTGTAATTTTCTGTGAAGGAAGAACTGTTGTCTCCATTCTTGACTGTTAATCTCTTTATGCCAACACAGTCAGTCATACCAGTCACAGTGAAAGAAATAAAGGACTTAATGTATAAAAGGTGGCATTGTTTCACTGTAACTTGCTATGATCAGTTAGTTGTATCTAGGGTTATTCCTACATATGATATCCCCTCATCCTTTTTGTTAAAAATGTAATTGCTAAAATAGCTTTGGTTTTAGACAAATCTTAATATTTTTTCATTATGTACTCAGCTGAATTTCTCCTTCTGTCTTTAAGCAGAATGTCAAATTCAAGCTTCACACTTATGTTTTCAACACCAGGAGTTCAAAATTCTCTGCTCTGTCTAGCATGCCAGGTCTTGTCGTTTCTTGTATTCTACCATCCATTGTGTTGTGGTAATAATATAGTTTTTCTAATGCCTAGGTCATCTCCCTCTCCTACCACTGCAAGATGCCAATTAGGCAATTTAAAAATATACTTTTCACCAGTTTCCTACTGTGTCCTGCCTTGCAGGCTTTTTAGGTTGCTTTTCTGTAAATGCAGAAGGGAACTTAGAATGTGGGCAATACAGTTTTCAGTCAAGTTGATTATTAAATTTATCCATCCTTAATACATTGAAAAAAAAATCCAGCAATCCTCTTTATATCTGCACCTTACTGCAAGAATTTCACTGTATATACTCTACATAATACAGATTCACATAACCCCAAGGCAGGTGTTTCTTTTACAAGAATATTATCTCTGCTCTCCTTCAGGCTCTGTATGTCACCTCAGCTTGCTGTAATGGCCATTAAAGGTTTTGTGGATAATTTAGCTTTCATCTCTCACCCTACTCATGGGGTGCAAGACACAAATGAGCTCAATTCCACTACTGTGAACAAAGGCTTTGCTTCATTTATGCAATTCATGTTCTCTCTTGAACTTTAGAAGGAGGGTCAGGAGCCATGTGAATTCTGCAATGAGTTTGGTTTTAAGAACTATTCATTATATCCTTGAACTACAGCCAGGGCACCACTCCTCAGAAAAATCACTAAATTTAGTAGGGTAAATGTAAGAGAGAATAAGTTAAACATGCCTGGATATTCTCTCACAGGTTAGGTCAGCACTTGGTAACAGAAACCATGTCAGTGTTTCTTGGAAAGACGCCTCTGCTAAAATCTTTAGCTCAATAACCATTAATGTTAGTGAGAACTTTGGAAAGATTTGTTTGATAGCTTCTTGTTAAGTCTGCACAACAATTTGTTATAACCCCAATCTGATAACATGCCTTGTAAATTTTAGTTACTCTTTAAGTTAAAGGTTACAGTTGCTCTCTTTACATTCAGCAAAGTTCAAACAAAACTGCAAGATTCCCTTTTTCCCTATGAATTGCTTGAGCATGGGGAATTTGGCTGATTTTTTTTTAAAAAGTGACTTGGAAAAAGATTTAGTAGAAGATAACTGACATTCAATGTATGAAACAAGACCTAAATATAACCCTTTTTGAGTACATAATTTGTCTTGAGGATGAAAAACGACAAATAAAAAAGTCTTAAGCAGGACTATAGGCTTGTGAGAATTTATTCACTGGAGTAGGGATGAGTATGTAGGGAGTGTCACAGTCTGTCTCAATGTTGCATTGCTCCCAGAGAAGGGTGTGTTGGAAACCTATTGTAAACTAAACACAGGCAAATACCTGGGGTCTTCATTACATGAGGCAAGAGCATGTTGAATTCACATCAGTTAAATCAGCTGGGATGCAAAATCAGTTGCAGAGCCAGCATGAAATGGGCTCTCTGTAAACTCTTCCTTCCCACACGAGGGAGGAGAAAGGCAGCAACATCCTGAGTCAAGGGCTTTTAAAGGAAAGGGGGTCTATTTTGTTCAGTGTAGGGTGGTCCACGTGATCTTTTGTTTCATGAGGTATTTGCATTTAGTCAGCTCCCCTGCTCCCTTGGCATAATTTTAGTAAAGAGTAAGCTTTACAAATAATTAGAATCTGCCTCTAAATTATTTTTCTCTTTTTATAGTATAGGCTACTAATAGAATCAAATAAGATATTACAGTTCTCTGGAAGCTTTGACACTGACTTCCAAAAGTTTCTGGGAACTAGAACACTCTAGTAGAAGCTAAAGGAAATCTCTGCCTTTTCACAGAGGTGACATTGAAAGCAACCACAGTGTGAGAGACCCCATGGTGTAGTCTCATCCAACAGAAGAACAGAGCAGTGGTGAAGGAGCTGCAGGGATGGAGAATACTAGCCAGAAACTATTTCAATACAGAGAAACCCCCCAGTTTATAAAATAATTACTGTTCAATAAGCGTAAAGTAGTGGATTCTCTTTCAGAATATTGAAAGCTCTAATTTTCTGCATAAATGGAAGCAAAGGTCAGTTACAGCAGTTTTTATAGATAATGTTGTATAAATACTCAATATAGGTTCTTTAGCTTGCTTTTGCAATAAATTATTGATACCCTGAAAATGTATGAGTATTATGTTATTAGGCCCCAAGTGTTAAGAGTTTCACGTATTCTGACTGCACTTAGCTCAAACAAACAGGTAGTGGACAGCCAAAGGAAAAGTTATGAAATTATATCAAAAGGAAGATTACAGAGGCTTCATTTTTATCTTTCTTGGGTCTTTTTTCATCTTTCTCCTGCAGCACACACTACTGGCATATTACGTGTATTTCTTGACCATACTGCTATCCCTTCTCAGATTTCTGTAGTGTGAGTTTTCTGATTTGTACTTTCAACTTCTTCGATTAATACAGTGCCCATTCTTTGTACTGCTTGTTGACAAGATGTTCCTTGACATTTATCATACTTCTTAAAATAAACTCATTATATTATTTTGTTCTTCCCTAAAATTATGTTTCATTTAATAGCCTCTGGGTAGGAATATTGTCAAAGCTTTTAAAAAGTTAAATTATGACAATCAAGTCCACTTCATCCACTTTTTTTATTATGTTTAAAAATGCTTTCAGCCTACATAATCATGTGGGATTTTGTCCTACATTTGTTTCCAAAAAATACATGCTAGATGCGAGAATGTCATATTCCATGATGACTAAAGCAATAGTTTCTGTCAGTATCTCCTTAGCTTGCCAGCTTTCATTTATAAATCAAGTAGTCTCCATTATGCTCTGAAACAACATGCTCCAGTAATTTGGATGTCAAAGCAGAACTTTCTGGTACAGAAAATAAAATAGCAGTGGCTCAATTCTTGCTGCAGGAAACAAATTCATGTCCTTCCTGAGGCAGCACGGTTGGAAGTTGGCTTTACGAGCCTATCCTGAACTCAAACTGACATTTGCTAAATAGTATCCTGTTTGATACAAGCCATCCTTCTAGAGAGAAATCATTCATTTAATGAAAATTTAGTACTCTTCGACTCAAGATGACCAAGGAAGGGCTTATTATCAAGGATTCCAATGCCGTTTATGAAGTTTATTAATACAGAGATCACCACTGGAAACACTGCTTGTACTGGACCAGAATTTATTTAAATACACAGCAACTGTGTAGCTGGGAATTAAAATTTATTTTTGTCATACAAGGAAAATAGAAAAGCCAGTAATTTTCAAATGTTCCAGTTCTTACAGTGTGAAATTCCATTTTGAATAGCTACAACTATTGCAAATGAAACTATTTGTGTTGCTAAGGTCTTAGATGACTAAAAATGTCACATTATTTCCTGAATTAAATGCAGATTTTGCATATGAAACGCCCACAGCAGCTAATGTTGAAGCCTATGGTATACCCTATGCTTGTGCTTGCATCTGAGTCATTAGTTCTCGTGCTTTAATAACTTACTAAATTTGCAGCTGAAATTAACTCAGGACTTTTCTTGTTAGCTTGCAGTTGGTAGCATCCTTCCTTAGAAAATTGTGATGATACATGAAAAACTATATTTTTGTAATAATTGTCATGAAGTCATCTAATGATAAAAGACCAGACAACAATATTTTAGTATCTTGTTTTCAGGAGAAATCTTATTGATCTTGAAAGGGAAATATTTGGCTACATTTGGCAGCAGTATCAATGTTTTTCTTTGAAGTGCAAACTGTCAATGGAAAAAATAGTATTTATAGGAAGAAATGTCTTTTATTTCTGAGTTTTTGTAAAATTTTTTATTTATTCAGGGTGCATCTCTGCAGTCTGTACGTGCTGTGGGACCTGATGCTAGAAAACGGCTTAGTTTTGTTTTGAACAAAAGGAACAGTGACGCAGGAGCTGTAGGAGCTCTACGGGCAGGGGAAAACATATTTTTTAAAAATTTTAATCAGGAAAAGTCCCTTTACACATGAACATATTGGTGAATGTCATGTAGCCTTAGGGCTCATTCTGCCTGAGAAGTGCTATTGCACTCAATATTAAAAAAAAAAAAAAAAAAAAGGTATTGAGAAAAGTGTTTGTTTGAACATATTGGTAATCAGAGCTGTGTCACTGAACTGGGTGCTCTGGGAATGTGAACATTCCACTGCTTGTCTCATGTGGTACTGAAGGAAATATGGGAATTGCCGTGTAGAAACCCGTCCTATACTAGTTTATTCCCAAAGAATTCAATCTGAATTACAAGGGCACATCCAAGCTCCATAGGAGTCTTCATGGATAAAGATGGAAGAAAAACTACTGGAAAAGCATTATTACTATGGAAAGAAAAATCAAAAGCATTTGGGGAAGGGTTGTGTAGTTCTAGATCTACACAAGATGTAACATCACTGAGGTGTATATAACAAAGTGACAATTACAGTTATTGAGTGAGCTTCATGCAGCTTGTCTGTACTGCTCTACCCTTTATCTAGGTTTTAAAATACTGAATTTTACATTAATGCTCCATAATTTGCAGCATCACTGAGCTCTGGTAATGTAAGAAAGGATTTTGCAAACTAAGACACAGAGGGCTGTTAAAGCTGTGGGATGCTTTGGGCAGCATCCAGTCCTACCTGACTCTGTAATCAGCAGCATCTTTCCCCTTCCCTCAGGGTTAGGTGCATTAAAGTGAAAAATCAAACAATTTATTCCAGACCCAGTGGAGAAGGAGTAAGATGATCTCTCCCTCAGGCTGAATGTTTTCCTGGGTTCTACGGGAACAGAGTAACAAATAAATCATGGAGCGTCTCTTAACTCAGACTGTAATTAAGTTTTCGATTCAGGCTCTTCTGAAGTGACCTGTCTGGATACTCAACACTGCTGTTCTGTTTCTTTGTAGTACCATTTGCCTCTTTAAAGGCAATTTCCTTTAAAAGGTAAACCCATAGTGAAATTTACTGCCACAGTGGAATGTATATCTTTTTTTTTTTTTTTAAGAAAAAGTAAGTGTTTGTGCTTTCAAGGTAGAAAAGATCTCTATATGTGCATATGCTAAGGCATCTCTGGTTTCATTTAAACTTCAAAATTAATTAGTATAGTTGACTTTGCCATAGAAGCTGCTGAATAGATGTAATACGTGTCAAGGTGCAAGTTTTCAATCATTTGTAAAGTGAATATGCACACAGAGTCTATATGCAGGGATATTGGCTGTATTTATAGCTTGAAAAACTACTCTAGAAGTAAATTATCTGGTAAATCAGTTAACCCAGGACAAACACATGCAAATCATGTCCTTTAAATGCTGTGTGAGTTAGTGCATATGCTGCCTGATTCAGCTCTGATTCCTGATGACAGTTTCAGAGTATTTATGGTAGGGATCATAGTAATGTGGAGAAATGGCTGAAATTTTGAATTTTTTATTACTGACTATGTTAAAGTGACTTCAGCTTTAAAAATTTAAACAGATGCAAGTATGGTAGAGGATAATGCCCATTGGAAGCTCAGAGACCCTTTGAGAAAGTGGAGAACACAATGCAAACATTACTGTGGAAATAAAAAAGCATTGTGTTTGCTTTCCACATAATAGTCACCACCCATCCAGATGAATATCCTTATTGGGAAAAAAAATTAATCAGCCAGTGCTCTTCAATATCTGCACAGACAGAAAGGCTTTGCATCTTCGTGTTATGAAAAGTATGTAAAACCACTCTATGGCACTCTCTCTGCCTCCATCAGCTGCCCTATCAAACAAATAAGTGCTTTATCCCCTCAAGTCCATTAATTTTCTATCCACTGTGCCACCAAATTATTGATTTCTCCCCTCATCCCCGATCAAATCCAGGTCTCCTTTAGTTTGCCCGTTTTCTGCTCTACAAGGGCCCGTAATTGCACAGTGTCTTTCTCATCAATTCTTGCCACCACATTGCCCAAGGCACTCATTTTTATCAGCTGAAAAGTGATATAAGTCAGGGTGTTGCTCAAACGATCGTGGCACAGAGACAGAACTTCCCCCTCTGTCTGCCTTTCAAAAGCTATTACTCCACATGAATGTACAGAGACAGGCTATTATTTCTGCTACTGTTAATTGTTTCTTCAGGTGAGGATACCAATTCACTGGTGTCACTATGTTCAATACTACAAGTATGGGAGCTGGCTTAGTTTTACTGCGGAGGGAGTGAAACTGTCAGAACATCTCCACACCTGTGTGCCATGGTGAAGTTCTTGAGTTTAGGGTGAAATAACAGAAAATCACTTGAAGAACAAAAATCCCCAAGCCTGTCTTTTGTAGTAATTTCACTGTAGAAATTGTCATGTGCTGCCAAATAAACAGAAAGGGGTCTTTGAATAGAAAAATAGGAAAAGAAAATAGAAAATGTCTATGTGTAGGGGTGTGCATGTTTGTATTTTCACATTTTGTGGTATATGGCAGTTAAATAAGCTGATAGTTTCTGTTATAACCATGTATTTGCTCTTTTTTAAGGCTATTTCAGTACTCATTAATGTTAGTGGAAGATGTTATTTGAATTTGATGGTTTAATTTTAATTTTTTCTTACTGTGAAAGACGTGTGTCTACGTACCTAATGTGTTCAAAAATTACATAATTATTGGGTTCAAATCGCACCTATTTTGAGTAAATGAGGTAGGGATACACAAAAACCAGCAGCAGCTGCTACAGAACTGTCAGCTCCACTCAGGACTGAAGAACATTCAGCCTCATGCTTGTTTACAAGTAGCACTCAGAGCAATAGATACTTGGATGACAAGTGGAACTCGAGAAACTAATGATGGATGTATAAGGACTCTGCAATTATTTATGAATCCTCTTTGGAACTCCTGTGCTAAGAAAAAACAAGGTGTTAAGTGGTTTATTTTAGATAACCCAGAGTATTCCTTAGGATTCGTACAATGGTGTTAATATGTCAAATTCAGTTTCTTTCTAAATTTCTGTCTGATACCAATTTGTGACCTCTGCTAATTGCATAATGTTTTAAAAATCACTGGTGAGCCCTAGGCTGATCTCAGTTGTCGTTTTTCTTCAGTACATGGTAAAATATAATATAAAATAATCTGAGATATCAGAGCAAGAGCTGTGCACCTTTTTCTTTAACTCAATACACAATATTACCAAATCTCCGTTTATCACCATGAACCAGTGAGATTTGCAACGTTCAATAACTCAGATGATTTTTCTCTGAAGCTCCATTTATTGGGTGCTTATTTAGAAACACTAATCATTTTCTCTCTGAGAACAGCAAGTACCACCTGCATTCCCTAGGACAGTTATTTGCCATGCAGAAGATCTAGAGAATATTTTCCATCATTTTTATGTAACACTATATGCCAGTGTCAAATTCTGCAGTTCAACAATGTTCATGTGAAAATGAGATAAACTTTCCAGAAAATTCATCATTAGGCCAGTCATCATTTTTTTCAATAAATCAATATATACTGAGGTACATGACTTACACTAGTAATTTCTTTACTAAATCATGATGTCAGAGCAAAGCAAAACTATCTGAAACTCAGATAAAAGGAAACCTTGGAGGCTTCAAATGTCTGGTTTTGTTCCTGCTTTAGTTCTTGGGATGTATTCCCCCAAACCAGGTGGGAGCAGAACAGCATGCTGTGTAATTAGAGTGTGTGAGTGCAGTAAATTCATATTGCCCCAAATTATGCTGTATCACCTCCTTCTCCCACAGAAACACTATTAATGAATTGACTGATGAGAGAGAAGGTAGAAAAAGCCTCTCGTACTTTCCTTTGTCACATGCAGATAAATCTTGGAAGCAGGACCACTCCCAGAAGTGATGTGGAGGTTTCCTGCCCTGCATCTTCCAAGTGTATGTGTGGAGCAAGGGAAGGACTTTACTAGATTCTAACCAAGCATAGCCACCAAACAAACTTCAGAAAACTCTGTGAAACCTTTCCTGGCTCAGAGATTTAGATTGGCTTTTTTAAAGAAATGACATGCTCTTTTTCGCGAGGTCCTCCCTCATCTTTTTCTGCCCCAGCAAATCAGATATGGCAAAGTACAAAAACGCCATGGAGGTGCCTCATGGAGGGAAACACTGTAGAGTGAGTTCAGACCTCAAACCTTTTTGACAACACAGGGAAGAAACACTTTGCTTCTTCCTGTGTCACTGGTAAAGACTATATTAATTCAACAATACAGTTAATGTGTCCTGTGTACTGAAAATATTTTCAGTGGCATGCTTAATAAAATTATATTTCTATAAAACATAGGCCTTGACTGTAATTAAACTGAGATTCATATAAGTGATATAAAGCAATATAAAGATACAATTAAATTACTTAAGTTGCAAAGAACTATGTTTTAAAGCAAGCACAGATTTGTTTTCAGTAAGGAAAGCAACCTATTGATTTAGACAGGTTCTGCTAAAAATACAAGTTTCACTGCTGTTTGTTCTTTGTGAGTAGGGTTGCTTGAGTACCTTTTATCTTTTATTCAAGCCTCCAATAATTATCAAGGGATTTCATGTTAAAATGTTTAGCAATTCAGTAAGTACAGAACTAACAAGGTTACTTAGTTTCTTTCAAAAATAATTTCTCCAAGGATGCTACCTTGCCTTCCTGTGGCTCAGGGTATTAAAATTCTCATTTTGTGAAGGAAAAACTGAGTCTGTGTGCAAGCTTTAAATAATTGGCTTTCTTTGGGTGACAATACAGGTTTTCGTTACAAAGCCCGGATTTTTCAGGGTACTGAAGCACAGCTGGTGTTCTTTGAATAGGGAAGTTGATGTTTCACATTCTTGGAACCTTCAGAACATTTTGAGATTGATCATGTACTTTTTTCATGGTAAACTGGATTATTCAGAGGAATGCTGCTAATGAGAAAGCAAGCCTGTCATCTCTCCAAATGTGGTGTGACCTACACAGTAAGGATGAGACACAACATGATTACAATTTACTGGTTTTTATGTGTACCCATACCCACAAACTTCTTATAAGACATGTCTTCCCTAGTGCATCTTATGAACACTCTTTTCTGATCAACAAGGCCGTTCCAAAGCTGCTCTTTGAGTGTGAGTAATAAATTGCCCAACAGGAGCCCAGCAGTTTTATTTAAGACCTGTTCTTCCACAAGCCTCTGTTTTGACACAAGTTAAAATGTAATCCCTCTAATGTGTAAACACAAACAAGTTTCTGCTTTAGAAACAAACAAAAAATTGCTTTGAGTTATGATAAACACTAAATGGCAAAAGAATTCCCTGAGAACAGATATATATTCACCTAGACAGATGTGTGACGGTGCTGCAGGATGAACTTCTGAGTGGTCCTCAGGGCCACAAACTATTTCAAGAACCAGTCAGAAAACTCCATATATTGATAATTGTAGTAGACTCATCTATAATAAAAAGGAACTCTAGTGCTGAGCTAAGCATACAGGTGAATATTGATATGGTAAAGATTCAAATTGGGATTAATTCCAGTTAAGATTTGAGCACTCAGACACGTGTTGAGAATTAAAGTTGTTGGAGCAAACTTTCTCCAATGGTTCCCTCTCTCTAGTGTACTTAGGCCTCCCACAAGCTTCCATTTCCTTTTGTTCACAGACACAATTGGCAGAACCATTCTTTGTCTCTTTGATGTTATATCCCTATTTTTGAACCATTTCTGACATCTGCCACTCTAAATAATTATTCCTGGGATGATATTTGCTGCTGAGTTTACCTTGAGGTGCTTGTGGAAAATTCCGTAAGAAAAAAATAAGTTCATAAATGGTTGCAGAACAGCTTAAGTAATGTAGGTAATACATATGTCACCATGGGAATAATGAAAAGAGTGGTACTGTGCAATGGTGGGTGTTACACACACAATTCAGTCTGCCTAAAATCAGATGGTTAAGTATCACGCTGTATTCTGAGTTAGATATTTGGAAAACAACTTCATATTTACAAATGTTAACTTCTGCAGGAAGATTCCTAGTGGGGTTTGAACTTCTCTCTCCATGGCTTGTCCCTGTCTATTATTTTTCCATGAGACAGGCAGGTATTGCCAAGACATCTGAAAAAGTCTCAACAGTGTTGAACTTAGATGAAAAACCGCACTGAAGTGTATGAGCTTGGAATTGCTGGTGTAATGTTTCTGCCCTGGGGTTCATTCTGCATCCTACAACTTATTACACTGAAGATACAGAATGATTGAAAACAGTGACTCATGTACAGGGGGACACACTGAACAACAGCCATTTGATGGGACCATTATTTGCTTGCTCCTGTAAACTTGAGGTTACAGTATTCTCTTTTTCCATAGTAATGGACCTGGCCTCAACCAAAAAATAAGAAAACTTCCAGAGCAACAGTAATAAAATGTCCATTTTTTTCTCAAAGAAGCCACAATAAGTGATGATCTAAATTAACAAAAATCTAAAATCACAAACCCACTGTCAATCTGGCCATAAAAAGAACCTGTCAGACAGAGCTGAGAAAAAACTTGTGAGAATTAGTATCAGAATTCAGGCAAAAGATAGAATAAATGGAAAAGAAAAAGATTAAAATGGTAACGGATGAATTTGCCTTTTTAAAGGAGCTTTTCCTTCCTGCTTTTGTTAATTTATGACTGAGCCATTACACTTTCTGCTAGTGTGAGAGTGAGAAAAGCTCTCTTCTCTATAAATAGGGGAATTACAAAAATATTTTACTCTTTCCTAAGAGTTTTGCTCAACTACTTGAAGAAATTGTACAGACACACGTCACAAAAATTGATTTCAGAAAATTTAGAAAGTGCTGAAAGTTTTTCACTTGCAAATTTTAAAAGTTAACTATGCTAATCTCCAAAAAGAAGGGACAGTGAAATAATCCCGTTTCTGGTCTCTATGCTGTAATTTTTTTCAACTGCTCAATGACTGAAGGAGTAATGTGCATTACTAGTTTTACCTGTTGCTTTGAAACTTCATTCTCTGAGAACAAGTCATTTTTACTGTAGCTTCTCTTTCTGAGAAGCTATTAAAACTAAGCAAAACAGTTTACAAAATTAATTTAGTTTTGAGTCAAAAGTAAAATGATTCATATCTAAAGCAATGGACAGCACACAGAGAAATAGAAAGGTTCCTATCAAGAAGGTTTTGGGGTGAGAGGTCGTGTTACATGTTGATGTTCAGCCAAGCAGTGAACAGTGTCTGACTGCCAACTTTTCTTTTTTCATTTTTTTCAGTTTGATGCTGACAGAGATGAAGAAGAAGTGTTCTCTGACATAAGTTCAGCAGTTGACAATAAGCTATTTGCAAACAAAGAGACTGCAGCAGGTGAGTTAATGTAAGATTTTAAGGAAGCACATTTATTAAACTGCATTTTACATTGGTGGTATGCCATTTTCACATCCCACAAGTATGGAATGTACTGTAGCAGAGTCTTGACCTCAAACATTTGCATAACCAAGGAGGAAAAAAAAATCTTTTTTACACCTGGAAACTTCATACAACCTACCTAACAGCTTACGTACAAGTTAACCTTAAAATACTGTGGCAAGTTCACTAAACTGTATTATTAGTACAAAAACTTTATAAGTTGGTCAGTTCTAATTGTCAGCTGTTTCAGTTCCAGTGATGCCTCAGTGTTCACCTGAAAACCAGCTCTGTGAGATTAATTGCTCCCAAATAATAGATACTAATCCTGAAACTGTGTGTGAATATAAGTCAGGTGCTTGGGGATTTTATCTATTTGTGTATTTATTATTTGTGCTTGCAGAGGCTTGAATGTCTTCAAAGAAAAAGCCTCTGAAGGGCAAAGGACTGCAAAAGAATTGAAGCTAAAAATCAAAGCACTGAACATCTGTCAGAAATATTTTGCTTGAGGGGAGCAGAAAAATGTTCTTTGGTAACTTCACAACTTCTTTTTACAGATGGCATCCCTAGTTGTTTCCCAAATAAGCCATGAGGGTTATATAGGTAGATGATGCTATAAATGTCTTCTGAAACAGCATACAGAAAGAAAAATAAATTTCTAGGTGAAATGTTTTCCTATAAAATTTACTAGCTTTATTATAACAAATGCTGGATATATATGAAATAGAGAAAATAATGTATCTGATCTCTCCTGTTTAGGGCACAACTCATCTCCCATAAATTGGCAGACAGAATAGATAAATTTATTTGTAATTGTGAACAATCATTTGGGGGCTGCCAAGAAAGGAGGAATTGATGAAGCACAATGAAGTAGCAATACATCTATTACGACTTCTTGACAAAGTGGAGATTACTTTTTCCTACTAGAAGACATTTGCAAAGAGCAGTGCTTCAGAGAGAAAGATAAGGTCATATTTTGAAGATATGAAAGAGGGTTCCAAGCTAGCTAGCCTACAAAACTCACCCATAAGGCTATTTGCAATACTGTTCTAAATGAGAGAAAGATGAAGTATCGGGGAGGAGTGGGGGAGAGGGCAAGGGTTGCAAGGGGGGTTGGGGAGGAGAAGTGAGAATTACAAAGTGCATCAGCTATAAAACTCACAGGTTTCTAATGGTCAGCTTCAAGCTAAGATGCACACAAGAATAAAGACAACTATCATTCTCTGTTAAGTGGCACACTTGCCTCTTATGTTCTTAGCCTTATTCATAGAGGCAAGAGACTGATTCCAAACTCTGTACATTCCCAGTGTACAACACTGTGTTGATAATTGCCTGCGGATGCCCTAATTAAATGAGCTAAGTACCAAATAGCAAGAGGAAAGAAGTGTCATAAAGGTGCTGGCTCTGACCAACAGCTTGACAAGACCTAAACAATTTGGACAAATTGGTTGTGATTCTGGATGAGTTCCAGTCAGTTCCTTGAAATTCTGATCTACTTAATAAATCCCTCACCAAAATAATTGGAGAGCTATGAGCTTTAGCAGATGCCATACCACAATCATCTAATTGGTGCCTAAGCTGAGCACCGATAATAGTAAGGAGATTTGAAGTAGGATTTCTATGAGATCACGTGTTGAATTTCTAAAGGTTGCAATTCCAGCATTGTCTTGATCCCACTTTTTGTCTTTTAAGCTTGTTAGTGATATCGCAATATATTGTGGTTGCCAGTAGTTAATGTAAACACAGTATTGCTAATATCTTCATGCCTCGACATCAATCTAATTCATATGTTACAGCTGTAAAATCCAGTTGTAATCAACTTAGTAACAATATGCACTGAAAGAAAACCACTGAAATTTTTATAGATTAAAATACATTTTTCTCATTCTTGCCTTCTACAACATATTAAGACTGTTGCCAAGAGCAACAACCTGCCATGAAACTCAACAGGGTAAGGTTGCAATAAAATTTGTATTAGAAGCATCTTATTGAGAGGAAAATTAAAATGTAATCATTCTAATGCTAATCAGTCCTTCAGTAAATTATTTCTATAATATTCCACTTGAAATTTATCTTCCAAGCATTTGTCTTGCCCAAGTGCTTATATGCAACGTGTATTAATTGAGTTATTAGATGGCTCTTCAGAGCATGTTCCATAACGTAAAAAGACATTTTTATTTTATTGAGCTTAAACGTGCTATTAAGAGAAGCAGCATGTTTCACAGGCTAGGCTTAGATTACTTTTATGACAGTTAGTGATGAACAGTGAAAATACTATAGTTGTTAAAATACGAGTATGGGCATATTTGAGCCAGTGAACCATACCGAGAGGAATTGCTAGCAGAATTCAAGATAAGTAATGGATTTAAGCAAGGATTGGAAATACATCAGCTGATTTGCCAAAACACAAATGGTCCAAGGAGTAGACTTAATTAACTCACATGATGGGGCATAGATGCCTTGTAATGGGAAGTTAAATCAACTGCAGATAAATTTAAACAGATCAGTACAGTTTAGTTTCATTGTATAAATGAGTTTAGTGAACTGTGAAAAAGCAATGCTTGACGTTTGCATACATGAAAACTTAAGGATGAACACTTTCAGAGAAAGTGCCATTCACCCAGACTCAGAACACTGGAATGTTTTGTAAGACCACGGACATTTATGGCCGTGATCCCCTGGGCTTTGGGGTGGATTTCTGTGGAAGGAATTACCACCTGCCCATAACAGCTGTCAGCTTTCCATGACCAATCCTGTACAGTTCAGCTCAGGAGCAACAAACAATATGTAAAATTCAGCATGAAATGTAAAGTGCAGCCTCATGATGAAGGAACTGATTGAGCACAGCCATGGACCCCTCTGGGGCAGGGGCATTGCTCTCCCTCACTGTCAGACCTGGCAGGACTAGTACCTGTCAGCACATCCTCCTGCAGCTGCAGCCACCTTTAATTCACCTCATCCCTCAGTCCTGTGTCCATTCCTAACAAGACAAAGCTTTATGAGTGATGCCTTCAGTGCCAAGATACAAAATGTGGCCAAAAAAAGGGAATGCGTTCTGCCTTTTCTTATTTCATCAGCCTGCACCTTGCTGGAGAGCTGATTATTCAGTTAATGGGGATTTCATAAAAACTTCCAACTGATTTATTTTTTAATTGTGCAATAGTGTACCTAATAAAATCCTCTAATCTTTCCCTAAGGAAAATATAGGGCATATGAAAATGACCTGGTCTCCCTTGCATTACGTTTATTTATGTAATTAAGGAAGCATGTTTTAAGTCCTAAGAGTACCTTTTCAGATCAGGTGCTTGCAAGTTATTTCTCCATGGCAGTACAACTTTTATGCACTCTCTTAATTATTTTTTTTTAACTTGAGCTTCCCCTTTTGCAATTGACGAAGTTACTCACATCGCTTGCAATAGGTTCATACCAGCACAGGAAGGCTCCAAATTAACGAAGAGCTGAGATTATTTGGTGGAATGGGACATCCTTTTTAAACGAATTAGGACAAACCAGGCTGTAAGCCTTTCCTCCTAATGGTAAACAAGTATTAATTGTTTTGTCTCAGACTTAGCAAAATAAAAATAATACACCTTACACAGAAAAGGAAATGAAACCTATTTATGATCAACAGTTTTGTTTTCAGGCATGAGATGTCAGCCTGCAGTCTCACTGAAAGCAGCAGGGCCAGTTTGCTTCCAAACACTTTAACCAGTCCCCTTTTCCTTACACCAACATTTTGTGTTTCTCCTAAACATTGCCACAAGTTTTACATGGAATGTTTGCTAATTTGCACTTGGGTTTAGGAAACCTGAGCTGAGTTCTGAATTATCCACTTTCTAAGGCTGTCCCCTTGGCTTTAGCCCTGTCAGTAGATCTGCCACCACCTGGACTACCAATCCCAATACCTTGCCAAGGAACTCTCTGACGTGCTTCTGCTGCCACACGTGCTAACAAGGAGTTACTGAGTCTCTTGTCCTCTCCTAAAAGACCCATTTTAGCAAGATTTAGTCCCAACTCAGCAAAATATGCTCCCTCCTACAACAAGCTGAGCTGGAGCATAGCAGACTACTCATGCTGCACCAGGGATTTCGCAAGTGCTCTTATGTCCCCTAATTCCTTTATATTGTTCTGCGAGTAGCCATTTGCTTCAATTCATTTCTAGTAGGTTTGTCTTTAGGTAATTTGAAGAGTAGAGAAATCTGTACACTGTTCAGTGATAGATGGTTATGAGGCTGTTAGTTTTCATTAAACCAAGAAAGAAAACACAGATTTTCAATTTTCCTTGACCATACCCTGGAAAGAAGCTATGTTTTCCCAAGGACACCAGCATCCTAGTTCAAGAAAAAAGGTCTGAAGATGCTTGACCATATTAAAATTGTATAACCATTATGGCTTTTATCACTTAAGATACATTATGCATGAGTATTCATTTTCAGACTGACCTTTACATTTAAGTTTGCAGCACCATATTTCATATTAACGTTTCTAGCTAAGGATACAGACTGCTCTTGGTAGTTAAGTGACAGTTAATCAAGTGCCTTTAATAAAGTGCACACAAGTGCCTTTAAAAGTGATTGATGTGTCAGAGTAGGCCAGTGCCAGTGACAACTGAGGCTTAGTTAAATTATATTATCAACAATGACACGGTGTTAAGAGTGAGATGTCAGCTGGGTAAAATAAATCAAAAAATTAAGATTCTCTCAGCAGTTGGAAATCTATTTGGCTGCACATAGCTTTCAGAGACAGGTATTTGCAAAAGACCATAAAGTGTATATGCCAGAGAACACGCTGCATATGTACATGTGACACTGTGTGGTACCAGTATAATTCCTTTCTGTAATTTTTTATAGCAATATGATAAAATATACATGAGCATTGGGGGCTGGGGTGAGAGAACCAAAACAAAAACACCAGCAGATGGTAGATACAGGTCTTTCCCTGGTATCTCTTATGTAGCCCAAAGAGTTAAATTGAAGATTAATTTGGGAGCAGTTGTGATACAGATTGCAAACTAAAACACCCTGGAATCATCATCTCTAGCAAGCAGTGACATTCAGTTCCTCTCCTCTATTCTCTCTCTTAGTGATGTTCAGTTCACCACCTACATAGATTATTACTATGTAAACTTTAAAAGCAAACAAAACCAGATAATGCATAAATGTATCTGGCACAAAATGAACTGCAGAATCTCTTACTGATAGTGCTTGTTACAGTGAGCCACCCATACAAACAATTCTGATGGTGAGAAAACAACACCAGGTCAGCAAGAGACTTAGAACTATCTATCCTCAGTGCCAGCTGGAAAGTCATAGCAGGTAGAGACACCTGTAACCCAAGAGGGAGGGAATTGTTTTCTTTTCCTCATTAGTGATCTTGTTTGGCTGGGGACATAAGTGCACAAAACAAAACACATCTTATGCTTCCCCTGCTGCTCCCCACATGAAGTTAGTGATTGGACTCATCTGTGGCTACTGGCTGGTTATCATTTTTAAGTTTATGTGTATCTTGACAGTATTTTTGTTATTCTCACTTAAATAATGCTGTGAAAAATACTCCTATAGTCACATGCCTATTCACATTTTATTGTTTTTTGAATATGTGCAGTATTTAGTTTAGGGCTGCCCATTCTTCAGGATCCAGGAGACCATTTCCTTCCTTATTGCCCAGGATTGAGATAATCTGAATGGGGTGACAATGCCAGAATATGATGTCTATGCTATACCCTTCCTGTGTTTGTATAGAAAGATGATTGGTGGTTCATCCTCCCATTCTCTGGTTTATTGGTTTACTCCCATTACTGGTTTTACCCCCCTACATGACTTCTTGAAATACAAAGCTCAGTTTCTGTTGCCCTGCACCTTCAGCAGTTCAGCTGAAGCTAAACTGTAAAGCTCAGCCAGATCAAGGCTTCTCAGCAACTGAATTTTGTCATCCCACGTGCAAGAGAATGAATTATTGCTGGTCCTGCCACAGGAGGATGACAAGGAGAAGGGGCAGAGCCACACGGTCACCCTGGAAAGGGTTAGAATAGGGTAGAAATGCGGACTTAACAGCTGAAAACATGATGCTTTGATCCCCTATCAACATGACTCAAGGATTCTTAATCTGCTAATCAACAATTAGTCAGTATTTCCTTTCTTTCCCAAGCATGGTTGTATTCTCCCCTGAGTGTGACAATTTTACAGTTGCAAGTCATGGCACATAGAACACCCTGCCCAATAAATGCACAATCCAGATAAAACAATTCTCCGTTTAGCATAACCCTTCCTTATTAAGATTTGTGGTAGCTTTTATGGATGCTTTGAAGGCTTTGTTAATGAAATACCATCCACCCGGGCACTCTGGCACATCTGAATGGTTCCTTGGATCACAGTTTTTGCATAGATACAGATAATTGGAAATATTACAGTGTTCCATCACATAAAGTGGAAATTTCCAATCCATTTCTGAAGTCTAATTTTCTTTCCTATTTTAGGGCCAAATGAACTTGATTGCAGTCTGATTATGGATTCTGGAGATGCTGTTTATACAGAATTTGACTTTGAAGACCAGGTAATTTTCTGTATATATGGTCTCTCTCGAGACAGTTTTCTAGTTGATGTAAATACTGTGCTGTACAATTTGTCTGAACAAGGTGTGGAACTTTAAGGGTACATAAGCCAAAGGGCTTCTTAATTGCAGCATAAATAAATTCATGATACACAGAGGTTGCTTTCTGGTTAGAAGAAAAGAATGAGTATTATTGTAGTACTAAGAGCTTATTTCTTCTATTGCTGAGTTTCCTCCACAATTTTTAAAATACTGGCAAACGTGGCAAATAGACTTTCTAGAATGCACTGTAAGTCTGCTGTATATTTAAGAAGAGGAAGTAAAAGACTTCAAAAGAGCAGCATGAAAATATAAAGTGTGAAATATGACTACAACCAAATCATTCTCCCTTTGAGAAAATGTTTCTAAGAAAAAAAAAAAAAAACAAACCAACAAATGCTTACAGCGTGTTGAAACCAGCCTTTCTACTGATCCTGTTGAATCCAAACCTAAAAACTAAATTTTGATAAGTGTTTTTCTTGTATATAGGAAGAAAGAAGGCTAGGGAGGGGGAAAAAAAGGTCCTATACATCTCTCCCTTCTCATCTTCACCTCCACACTTGTAAGGTCACATCTGGAGCAGTGGCCAGTTCTGGGCTTAGTATTACAACATATGGAAATACTTAAGAGAGTCCAGTGAAGGACCACTAAGGTGATGAGGGGACTGGGCCATCTGTCCTACAAGGAAAGGCTGAGAGAGCTGAGTGTTCAGCCTAGGAAAGAGAAGGCTCAATTTCTACGGACATCTGAGGCAGGAGTGCAAAGCGGATGAAGGCAGGCGTTTTGCAGCATTGCCCTGGACAAGAGGCACAAACTGAAACAGGGGAGGTTCCTGTGGCATTAAAAGAATGACTTAGAATTTAAAAATGTATTTTTTAAGCCATCTGCCTATCACACCACCATACTTAAGGGTGGTGTTTTTGTATATTTTGCTTTCTGTCTTCCACTTTTGCCTGACTCTGCTTGTATTTTCTTCACAAATACCACAAACACCTCTCTAGATTTGTGAGCAGCTTGGCAAAAAATGTTAATTTGTGTTTCTGTTACCATTCAACTAAATGCAGTTGCAAATGTTTTCACCTCTTTCCTCATTATTTGCAAAAGATATCTTTTCTTGTGACAGTTTAAAGAGAGTGAAAAAATGAAGGCCAACAAAACTGAATTTTCATTCAGCATTGCCAGATTATTCTTCATTTTCTTTTGCAGTATTCAGTGCAACACTTTATCCTCACCTGCAAACATGTCGCATGTTCTAGCCCTATTGATTTCTTTTAATTTATAGATCCCTTTACTGTTCTTTTTGGCTCAGTTATTTCAGTCTGGCTTTTTTCAAGGAAGCAGGTGCTCTCTGTCTCCAAATCCCGTTTTAAATCCCATTCTTTCATAAAGCTTTCCTAAAACATTCTCTGCCCAGGAAACTCATAAATTTCTCATCATCTTTGTCTTGACTATATTGCTTCTTTATTGAAGGGTTTAGGTCTATAAAGCAAAATGTATATTTAAATTATGCTTGGCTATGTTGATGTTAAATTTTGCATTTTAATATAATTTAAAATAGATTCTTTTGGCAAAGTATGAACATTAAAGGAATTATGCTCTTGGTTCATAATGTTTGAAATACTGTTCAGATAATAAGCACAAGTTTTATAGTTATAAAATAAAATTAACAGAAACATAAGAAAATTATACTGATATCATAATTTCAAACTACATAGCTCACCAATGATATATTGCATGGTCCATAAAAGCACTGTTTTGTAGTTTTGAATGCGTGTGGTTCTTATGTGAGGCGAAACAAGAAGACTACGACAGGACCTTATTGTCTTTGTCAATGGCAAATATCCTTTCTGCCAGATGTGGCAGTCAGCTTTTCGCATTATTTTGCTAAACTAACACATTGCCATTCTGGCAAGAGTGCAATTCTGATATCAAACAGGGAAGGAGAAGTGAAGCTAAAACAGTGCTTAAATCCCTTCAGTCAAGGACAGCTACATAAATATGATGTGACTGACAATGTCTTGCTTCAACTGCAGGTTGGTATCTTGGTACTTATTAATGACATTTTTTTAAAGTGTAAATACTGTTATTAGTAATAAATATTTTTATACCCAGTTTATATGGAATGCCTTGTACAAATATTAAGAAAATATGAAGAAGAAAGCAATTGCAACCAAAAGCCCTTACCATCAAAATTTTGAAATTATGCAATCAAGTATTACATACAGAGGCAAAGAAGGGAGTGCAGATTACCATAAAGTCATAATACCATCTATCTGCCCAGTCTGAAAAATGAAATTAGAAATTACTCTCTGGAAGAAAAGATCAATAACTAAATTCAGGACTGAGGAACTGCTCACATTCAAAACTTGAGCTCGTTTTGACTGTGTCAGTGATTTAATACTCCAGTGATTTACCACATGCTGTTTACGAATTGTGTGAAGCATCAACAACCTTTACTCAGAGAATCTCAAGTGGAAAAAGAATGTGTGTCTGGATACAAATGTGTCATGCAGTGATGTTATTGCATAGGAAATCTGTCATGAGTATGTGGGGGATAAGAACTCTGGTTTCTAAGCAACCTTACACAGCTGAGCTGCTAAAAATGGCTGAATTTCAGGACAACATCTTGGTAGTCACTGAGCAAGAGGAGTTGGGGGTTGCACAGCGTGTACGGAAGGGAAAGCCACTGCTGGCAATGGGTGTCACTTGCCACAGCTGGAATGAACGTACACAGGTACCTTTGCATTTTCTCATTCTTGGAATGAGCCAGGAAAATCTTCAGTGTAAACTCAGCCAGCAAAGTATGAGAGTTTTTCAGATATACGCTCCTTCTTGCAGAATAATGTCTCTTACTGGCAGGCAGGAACAAGGAGAATGAGTGGTGTGGTTCCAGCTACTGATGTAGTCATGAGCTCCAAAAGACAGCAAAGTGCTTCGAGAAACAGTTGGTGCCTGTTGTTGAAAAGGTGCAAAGCAACACTAGTGCAGACTAAGATCTGGCTTCTCTGAAAGAGTATGCAGGGGAAATTGAGTTTAAAACAACTCAGAAAAAGGTTGAGCTTTGTATTGTACATTTTATAAATGAACGTTCAATTAAATTCATGTAACTAAATTAAAAGCAAGCTGTTTGTTTTCCAGTGGCTACAACACTCATAATCACTTGGTTCCTACAGCACTGAAAGGCAGGAGAGTAATACCCACTTTAAAAAAGAACCAAAAAAGGCCAATCAATTTTTTCTCCAAATCATTTATAACTATTTTTCTGTTAGTTTTTTTTTTCTCAGATCTGTCAGGTCCTGTATTACGGTAGGAATAATTTAGGTTTTGAGAATGACTTAGAAATACGTTCTGTGAAAAGTTAGAAAGAAATAAATAAAGCAGAAAGTGCCTCTTATTGAGAATGCCTTGTGGAAGAGCCAGCCAAAGTTTCACGTGTTAGCAATCTCCATAGCCTTTTCTGGAATAATGATTACACTACTCATAACTTGATTGGAAAACAAAAAACCAAAGTAGAGTGATAAATTTCAGATATTTTCACCCATAGTAAGACTTCAGGAATATATTTTGGGCAACTAATTTTTGGGGATAACAGCTTTATAGAATATTCTCAATTTGCAGAACTTGCTGCCATGACTAGCATCTGGTTTAATAAGAATTGGCCTTTGCTGCTGGAATGCTCTCAAGCATGATAAAGGTTTTTACTGCTCACTGTGTTCATTTATACTTGCCATTCAATTTCTCAACTTTGCCAGAGAGGCTGTCAATATAATGCCACTTGTTTCCAGAGATCAGACAAGTTTTATTTTTAACAATTGGATTTTTCATTAGAAACCTACCATTTGGCTTATTTCAAGTGCATTCAGGCCAAAAGGGAGTATTGAAAAATTGGCATCAGTGAATCCTATCAAAGAGCTCCAGAAGAAAAGAGCATCCAATTATTTTCTCATAAAACAAGCCTTTCAAGACAACCTTAGCTAGTCTGAGGAATATTTAGACTAATTAGAGAAAAAGTTAAGACACACAGTCAGGCAACTGTAGAGTGAATATACTCCTGAATAAGTGTTTACAGAATCGGTAACTTTAAAATTTGCAAAATGTGAAAATCAGATAAACTTCAAGTAAAAAACTCTTAAAAGTATATTTAGCCTCCTCTAGTGTTTACAAGGGGTTTATGGATTTCATGGAATGGTTTGGGTTGGAAGGGACCTTATAGATCATTTTGTTCCAACCCCCAGCCACGAGCAGGGCCACCTTCCACTAGACCAGGTTGCTCAGAGCCTGATCCAACCTGGCCTTGAACACTTCCAGGGGTGGGGCATCCACAACTTCTCTGGGCAACCTGTTCCAGTCCCTCACCACTCTCACATCTGCAAAACATTTTTTGCCTTCAAAGGAGTTACCAATTCATAATTGAGGCATTTCTGTGTCCTTGCAATGTCAGAGTGCAATTAGGTAAATGCAACAGCACATCCAAAGAAGAGACTGTCATTTTTCTTGCCCCCCTAAATGTGTCAGAGACCCAGGAAAAGTAGATGTAAAAAAGACTGAAACATAATAAAAGGTTTTCTATTCGGCAGTGACAAGCAAGCTATTGAATTTTTAAAAATGCATAGCCCAGTCTTTGCTGCAAGTGCAGAATGTTTTATAATTAGAAAATGTGACAGCTCACTTGAAAAACTCACAAGCAAAACCAAAATCAAGTGAAGGAAAAAAAGCCCTGAAAGAGACTTACTCTCATTCTAACAAGACGAAACAAGCTCTTGATTAAAAGTTTTTGCCATGTAGTGACAATTCTTTTTACAGCTTGCTGTGATTTCCCATCCAAAGCACATAGGAATCGAGGCTTTAGGGGAACAGGAGGAAAGCTTTAAGTGAACTGATGCAAAACAGACTCCATTGCTACCAAGACTATAACAATATTTCCGGCCTGACTGATTAGCATAGCTTGAAACTTAGATATTCAAGAGACATAATAAAAGGTCCTGAGAGTATTTTCAGTGCAGAAACAGAACATAAATATTCATAAAAATGATGGGCAACAGCGAATTGTAAGCCTCATTTAACTAAAGCTCAGTGGGTTAAACCACAGACCATTTTCCTCCATTTACTATGTTTCCTACCAGTTGTCACTTTGTTTTCTCTGCTTGGAGATTCAATCCAAGTAATTACCTTAACCCCTCAGTCACACTACTCTGAGGTTGGTATTACAATACAGCAAAGACCAAACTGCACACCTCCATTAGCAGGAAAAATTTTCTTTGGGACTTCTAAAGGTACCTTTCAAAATTAGATGAGCATTAATTAAATTATTCGAGGATTCAGGTCTAAAATGTCATATATTAATAATGTGCTTTCTCTTTACTTGAGAACATGAGGAACTTCTGGGGTGGCAGCAGTTTTATTCGTATCTGCTGTGCAGCATTAATCATTATAAGACCAAGAGTATCCAGAAGCCATTTTGGCTTTTAATGCTGAACACTTCTGCAGTGTCCATTTCTCTTCCGCTGATAGACAGTGGTATCAATTTGAATTACAGATTCTGGTGATACAGAGAAACTGATTAAAACAGGAATAAGGAATAGAATAGAAAGTGAGAGGAAACTTAGAGAATGCTTGTGAAACTCTGTTCCCTCAACATTTGTTTTTGTTAAAGAGCACTGAAAAGGTGGAATCCAATCTAGTTTAAGGATATCTGCAAAAAGGAATAATGAATAAGCATCTAAAGACATGAAAGAGCTGGGGAGCAAGGCCTAACTACAGAGAAAAGATGTTTAATAGAAATGTACTGAAGTCAGTGAACAATCTGTTCAGTTCAAGTTGCCATGGAAACTATCCTATTAAATGCTTTTAAAAAAAAAACAGTTCTAGAAACAAAGTACTACCGTTTGCCTGTTGCAAAATGCTTCCTGAATAAGCTCAAACCAAGTGTATTTTGGTGCTTCTATATAATTTTGTAAGCTCAAATTACTTTTCTCTTTCAAAATCACCATTGTACGCTGTAATAAAGGCATATGTAAGAAAGCCTACTGCTCTATTTTCCCCATGCAAACCATGGCAGAATGGGTAAGAAAAATTGCCCTTGGCTCAGTCTGCATTTTTGCTGTGAAATGCCAGAAACAGTTGTTTGCTCCTTCTTTGACAGATGTTACTTGAACTTACTTTCCAATGATGTATATACTAGGGGAGACTGAACTGCCAAGGTTAGTCAAAGTCTTTGCATCCCCAATTCTTTCCTGATTATGAGCCAGAAGTGGCTGCCTGCAGCTCTGGTGGGCAGTACAGGGCGTGAGGATTCAGTTACAAGGATGGTGAGCTCAGGTGAGTTGCTGGAGATTTAAACAACACTGACAGCTTTATCCTTCAAGATGTGCTGCCTTTATGCTTCACTGAATACTTCTGCAGTAACTTAGGAAGCTCTTCTCTGTGGCTTGTGGAAGGTGTCTGTAGTAAAAGCATTACGGTTCACAGTATCTCACCATCATTTTTCTAGGCAATAGCTGTAGGATAGTGCACCTTCTTTTCTCACACCACCTTGCCCCTCCACTGGCAAACCAAGGCCTTATCCCTTCACGTACAAAATACAACTTTACAGCTAACTTTATGAGTTCTACCTTTACAGCCCAGAGAACTTGCATAATTCTTGGGGAATATCAGACATCCCACACAGTTGATGCAAATAGGATCCAAAGCAGAACTTTTCATATTGCACCAAAAGTTGACAAAGAAATGTAAAGGTGTATTTTAAATCCTCCCCTCTCTGCCTCCTAAATTTAGACACCTTGCTCGGGACTGTGGACTGGTTCTGTTCACATTACCCCAGCATCCCTAAAGACAGCTACCAAAACCCTTCCTTTAAAACATTTGTAGTAATAATTCCTATATTTTAAAGCACTGCAGAAGAAATCACTTTTTTCTTTTATACTTCTTAATCACGGTTAAAGTACATACTATGTATTTTTACATTCACATATAAAACTGCAGTGATTGCAAGGATGCTGTTTTGCTATGTTGAATACAAAACTGCTCTTAAAATCACTTAGTTGTATTGTATTGAAGCAGAAGAGTGCTTTGGGTACATCGGAAATTAAAAAAAAATCCCCTATGTATTTTCAGAAAGCCATATGTTTCCTGTTTGGGGTTTTTTTCGCTCCTTATGTATCCCATGATTGTGCAGTCAGCGTTAGTCATTTTGGGCTTAAATACCAGGCATAAAGAGTGAAAAGTGGCCTAGTTTTAGAACTCCTTCCCAGCAGTGCATCTCAAATCAGTGGACTGTTTCTTCAGATAATTAAATTCCTTCTTAATAGAGAAGTTCTTTATAAACACTGTAGAAGTTTCTTGCTGAAAGTTATAAAACTACCTAATAATACATAAGTAAGTGTTCTAGTAAACCTTGAACATGGTCAAATGTTAAAAAGAGGTCTTTGAGTAGCAAAATTTGAGTGCAATGGTCGATTTTTGTCTGAATAGCAGCAAATCATAGGATCTGAGGGCCACACGCTGGTATTATTTTTACAACAACTATTCTTGTCCTTCTCTGTGCCAAGATCTTTTTCTTTTTGAAAATTGAATTGAGACCAGCCTGTCAAAAAGCCTTTCTTCCCTAAAGTTAAAAAAAACTCCAAAACCCAACAAAATGCACACACACAAAAATAACCCAAACCAATAACAATAAAAAACCCAAACCACTAAATTTCAGGTCTCAGAAGGCAGCTCTCAGGGCAGAGATTCCATATATAGTGCCTATAGTGTATGATGTGAGGGATCTCCTCATTAGGATTGTCATCAGGGGTCTTAAGAAAAGGAGCTGAAGAGCTCCAAGTTTGTGGATCAAACACTCTGGGAGGGCTGTGGCCACACTTTGCTGCTGCAGTGGCTTGATGTAACCAAAAACCTCTGGGAGAGTTTTTACCAAACAGCACAAATACTATATGTGGAGAAGAATTATTTAAGGAGTCATGGGGATTTACAGAAAAGAAGAATACTAAAGGAAAAACAGTGATAACTTCCAGGAAGAATTTTGTAGGCACTGGGAGAATTCTATAAATATAGACCTACTGAAAAGTAACTGAATATTGTCTGTGACAGAACTCTTTTTAAAGTAAGTGATAGGTAATAATTATGTACAGGTAATACAAGGTCTCAAATGTCTTCAAGAATCAAATAAAAACCAAATTGCAGTTCTTCTTCAAGTTGGATACAATGCTGTCCCCTCTAGTTCAGCCTTTTAAATCTAATTACTATAAAAATTGCAAATAAGGTGTTTGGTTTACCAGAACACTCTTATGCTGCTCTGATCATGCAAACTGCTGCTGCTCTCTTGGGATGGGTGTTCTTATTGCTTGCCTTGTTGGTAGGTCTGCCCTTAAAAGGTAATGTCTGAAAATCAATATGAAACTAAATAGATCTTGCTTTTCTTTTCATAATAATCATATGCATTTTTGTCAGTTAAAATACCTACAGAAGTTAACAGAAACCAAACCCCCACAAACTATAGCAAACAGTTTATGATTTTTCCCCCCTCTAAACTACTTATAGGTATTCTTCTTTATGCTCTCAAAGAACAAAAATGCAAAATCTGCGAAAAGACCTCAACTTTAAAAGTTATATAACTTTTTCTTGCATTTACAAGTGTAAAAAATGGGTTAATCTGTTACTCTGTATAGGTTGGGGGGTTTTTTATTATTTTCAGAACTCATAATAAGTTTTATTTTAAAAGAGTAATCACAGAATAGATCAGGTTGAAAGAGAACACAGTGGATCATCTGGTCCAACCTCCCTGCTCAAGCAGGGTCACCCCAGAGCACATGGCACAGGATTGTGCCCACAGGGTTCTTGAATATCTCCAGTGAAGGAGACTCCACACCCTCTCTGGGCAACCTGTTCCAGTGCTTGGTCACCTGCACAGTGAAGTTCTTCCTCATGTTCAGGTGGAGCTCCCTGTGCATCAGTTCCTGCCTGTTGCCTCTTGTCCCGGTGCTTGTCACCACCAAGCAGAGCCCAGTCCATCCCCTGCCACCTCCCTGCAGGCACTGACAGACATTGATGAGGTCCCCTCTCAGTCATCTGAGGCCCAGCTCCCTCAGCCTGTCCTTGAAAGAGATTATGGCAGAGAGATTCATGTCTTTGCTGGAAACCCAGAAGTGAGTGGGAATCACAGCGACTTAATCTGTCAGCATTTTGGAGCTCCTACTACGAACACGTGATGTTTTTGCAGTTCCTAATTGTATGCATTCCAAACAGAGAAAAATCACCTCAAGTAACACTTACCGTTCTCTCATCTTAATTACTATTAGCCCCTTTTGACACAAATAGCTCCACTTTTGCAGAATGAGGTATATAAGAAGATTTGCCTTTGGGGGAAAAAAAGCGCCTTGAAGTCTGAAAGTATTGATACTGTGTCTTACCCTATTTACACATATCCATTAGTTCTGGAGCAGAGCAGATCAGAGCACAGCCATTCCTGCTTTCCAGGGGCACACTTTAGCACTCAGCTTACAGAAAGCAGCTCAGCCTCAAAAAGTGATTTGAAGCATAAATCAAATTTAATGGTAAGCAACTGTTCCCAGGGTCCATTGCCCTTACATAAAACCTGCAGAGAAACATGTAGTTTTTATTTGTTAAAATAATTTGTGCCTGACACATTTCTTTGAATATTTACATTTTCAAATTCAACTTTTGAGAATAATTTTAGGCAGCAATCATGCTGTATTTTAAATTCAGTCTCACTCTACTGCCTCTTTTCTCCTTTATCCATGATTATTTACCCTCTTCAGTTAATTTCTAGGAGGAACTCCTGTTATATCTGTGAAAAATCTGAATAAATTGAATAAGGCACTTTTCAGCACTATTTTCTAGAAACATTCGAGCAACAATGATGTGATAAGGGAGAACTTCTTTCTTTTCCATGTTACAAAAACAAAAAACCTCCAAAAAACCCAAGTAAAACCCCCCAAGGCCTGGAGCAGAGGTTATTAATGGGTAACAGAAAAGCTTTCTCATTTTACCAGGAAACAAACATTCACAGCAGCTGTCACTAAGTCCTAATGAAGGAAATGTTCCTTCATTAGATAAAAAATTTAAATCCATGTTACTGATTTCTTTAAAGTGGTATTAGTAGGAAAACTCAAAAGATCTGAAGAATTCTGTATAATTTCCTTGTTATTTGCTGTGACTTACTTATCAGAGTTTTTTGATTATGGAAATTTCATTGGGTGGGAACTAAATGATCTTCCAACCCAAACAATTCTGTGATTCTGTGGGATCACTTCACAACCTAACCATGACAGGCAGTAACAAACCCACTAATGTATGAAGTACCTACTACCAGTCAGATATTTACTAATAACAAGATGACAAGAAGTCAGAGTAGAGTCAGAAAACTGCGTTTTCCATCTTTAAAGACAAATGTCAGATAAGAAATTCTCTACAGGTAGCAAACATTTAGCAATCATTTGAATGCACTGTTCGTATTGTTCAAGCAGTTACACAGTCAGCTATGCTCCTCTAATTGATATGTTTGTAGATAATATTTTTAGATATAACTTGGCTGTAAAGGCATCTGAAATGTCTACCCATCTTTCTTCAGCGCTCATTATGTATAAGATGATGAACTTCCTCACTTTGCTTTCAAGTACAAGGAAACAGCTGCTAAATCCCTGTATTGCTGATGGCAATGTGGTGTAAATTGCCATTAGCTGTGCAGTAACTGGAGGGACTTTGCTTGTGTGATCACTTGCTCAATCGAACGGTTCTTCTCCAAAGCGTCTTGTTAATGAGGCAGATCAGTGCTTTCAGACTGATACAGGTTAGGCCATTCACAGTTTAGAGACCTACTTGCTAGAAAGACACAGTCAGAAATAGATACTGTCAGCTGTAACCATGAGGGGACTGCATTAAACAGGGTGCCACACTCTGCCAAGGTCCCTACAAGGGGCCTCAAACCAAACAGCAAATCTAATTCCTCACCCAGATCAGCACAAGAAGTGGTTGGAGGCAGTTTCAGTCTGCCGTTATTGGGAGAACAAAGAGCAAAACTTGAAAGAAATAATGCTGTTTTCATTTCTTTCATTTGATTGTGAACTTGATTTTTAAAGAAACCTGTGTGTAAACTTTGTGCCTAAAATGATTTTGACCCATAAACCTTCAAAGGCATGAAAAGAAGCTGAATCTAAAATGAGGACTTTTGTATGTAATGCGTCCTTTGCAGGGTCAATTATTTTACTGCATTATTGCATCACAGAAAAAGCATGTAGGGTTAGTACTGTCACTTGAAATGTAGGAAACAGATTCATTTCTCATTTGAAAATGTTGGGTTTTTTTTTTTTTTTTTTTGTTTTGGTTTTTTGTTGTTTTTTTGTTTGGTTGGTTGGTTTTGTTTTGGTTTTTTGTTTGTTTGTTTTTGGTTTTGTTTTTTAAGATGGCAGTTCTCCTGCTGTGGTGTAATAGGCTGAGAATTACTGTGAATCAAAAAATGAAAATATTCTGTGTAGCCAGTGTAATGGTACTTCAGCCTAATGAAGAGTACTTCTGTTTCAGTGATGATGTGAACAGAATGTGAAACCTGCAAGGGCAGTGCATGAGTCTGCAAATTAAACTGGCCAGAAGCTTACCCATTCTAATCACCTTGCTGTTCCTCTCGTTTCATCTGCTGGTGCAGCTATACACATTTCTAGCAGTGGCTATGTCTCAGAGCAGGCTGGAGCTGTGCTGTAAGAAAATATGGCTTGATAACCATATGCTCTTTTGAGATGACTGGCATAGCATGTTCTGTGCTGATATTATGCACAGATTATGTAATGTGAGAGGGCTACTGTCAATGCTATTATTGATATTTACAGGCTAGGTTAAAGTGTTGATGGCATGAGTATATTGACACCACATAATCTAGACTATGTCCTGAATATGTGGAATTCTCATTTATGAGAACAACAAACAATTCCCACTCTGACACTCTCGCTGTTCAGGATTTGTAATTTCTCATTGATTGTACTGTACAGTGTGTGACAAAATCATTCTAAGTGGCCAAGTCTCAGGAGAAAAAGCATGCCAAGTTCCCCATTTCCCTGGTGTAATCCCTCTGTAGTTCAGCAGCCTTTGTAACAACTTGTAATTTGTGTTGCATTCGGAAGGTAAGCACATTTTTATAAAAGTTATTTTAGATCAAAGAATAATTTCATCTTTATATTATAACATTTTCTCCAATATTGCTTTCCCACTATTAACTGCTTATCATACTGTACTTTGGAAGCAATTCATCATGCACACTGGCTGCCTGTAGATCATAGGGGAGCTGTGCCTTTGGATGCTGAAAAGCTGTTCCTCACAAAGCCAATATTACAGAATCATAGATTGGCCTGGGTTGGAAGGGACCTTAATGATCATTTTGTTCCAACACCCCTGCCATGGGCAAGGACACTTTCTACTAGACCAGGTTGTTCAATGCCCCATCCAACCTGGCCTTGAACACTTTGAGGAATGGGGTGTCCACAATTTCTTGGGCAATGTGTTCCACTGCTTCTCCACTCTCACAGTGAAGAATTTCTTCCTAAAATCTAATCTAAACCTGCTCTCTTTCAATTTAAAGTCATTTCCCCTGGTCCTGTCACTCCGTGCCCTTGGATAAAGTCCCTCTCCAGCTGTCTTGCAGGCCCCTTTCAGGTGCTGGAAGGCTGCTCTGAGGTCTCCCCAGAGCTTTCTCCAGGCTGAACGTTCCCAACCTTCTCAGCCTGTCTTCCTAGGACAGGTGCTGCAGCCCTCTGGTCATCTTCACAGCCTCCTCTGGACTTACTCCAACAGGTGCATGTTCTCCTTGTGCTGAGGGCCCCAGAGCTGGATGCAGTGCTCCAGTGGGGTCTCACAAGGGCACAGTAGAGGGGAAGAATCACCTTCCTCGACGCTGCTTTTGGTGCAGTCCAGGACAGAGCTGGCTTTCTGTGCTGCAGGTGCCTATTGCTGGGTCATGATGGGCTTCTCATCCACCACCAACTCCAAGTCCTTCTCCCCTGGGCTGCACTTGATCCATTCTCTGCCCAGCCTGTATTTGTGCTTGGAATTGCCCTGATACAGGAGCAGTACCTTGTACTTGGCCCTGAACTTCGTGATGTTTACATGGCCCCACCTCTTCAGTCTGTCAGGGTCTCCCTGGATGGCATCCCTTCCCTCCAGCGTGTCGACAGCACCACACAGCTTGATGTCTCTGGCAAACTTGTTGAGGGTGCACATGATCCCACTGTCCATGTCGCCAGCAAAGATGTTAGACAGCACCAGTCCCAATACCAAACCCTGAGGAACTCCACTCGTCATATGGGACAGTTAATCCTCTCAAGATATCTTGGGTTCTCCATGCTCACATTCTAGCAACTGAAACAGCACTAAGAGCACTTCTGTGACATTGTAAATTGTATCTTAGCATAGATTAAAACTGAAAGGTTAGAGAGAGAGAGATATACAGATAAGCAGATAGAAGAAGAAATGTAAACTGTGCAGAATATCCATTTCAGTTTGTCAATTGTTTAATCAACAGGAGGAGGAACAGTCAAGTTTTTCCGGTTATGGGAGCACAGGAGGTGAGTTTCTTTTTCAGTGTCAATTGCCATTTAATTTTGAAACCTTTGATTTCCCCTTGTATTTAAATAGTTACTTAGAAGGTAAATTCAGGTTATTTGTATTGTGAAGTTTATTTCTCAAAGTATTTCATCATGTGAATTCTCTTCAAATGCAAATTAAAGTTTGTAGAAGACATTTTCTATACTCTTGAGGCCAGTGGATTCAAAATTATTAGGAAGTACTACTGCTAATCAGCATCAAATCTCACAGGTGCTTTCAGAAATTGGCAGTTATGAAAACCTCCTTGGAAAGTTATGAGGTGCTGAGAGCCTAAGAGGAAAGAAAGGATTAATCAAGACTTTTCATGGATAATGATATTTTGTAATAAGAGATCTACACATCACATAATAAAAACCTCAGTTGTATGAGGTAAATTAATGTATCTTGTAAGTGATTAAGTCAAAGGCATAATAAAATTTCAGCAGGCTCAAATAGTGCAGGATCTTCTGCACTGGTATAATCAGGCTAATGACTGGGACAGGAACTGCTGTTTTTAAAAGTACAATTTTAGTAAAAGGCAAAGCAGTAGTACATGCAGTAGTTTTGGTGAGATCATTACCTGGATTTCAATTAGGATGGTTATTATTTGGCTGAATCTGAGAATGAGAGGAATTTAGGACTACATTTCAGAAAGTATAGAATCTGAATGGGATGTGGGCAAACTTCTATAGCAATTATAATGTAATAACATATTTAGTGAAAACTGCAATGGATCAGGAGGCACGTTATTACACCAGGATGTATCTGCTTCTCTCTTTTTTCCTCTTTATTTTTTCAAAGAACTGATGTATGTGTGCCAGGTCTAATTTTTAGGTAAAATATCTGTATCATATCTGCAATGAGAATTATGAAACTGGAAGACTAATAGGCTTGTGGATAACAGAAAGTAAATACAGTAAAATCAGATCCCCTTGCGTAAGTGTTACACAATTTGGTGTGGTAAGTAGCTGACATAAAAATTAGTAGCTCTTGCCAACTAAAGAATTTTTATTTTCATTTTAGACTTTTCAGAAGATCTGAGGAAATCAAACATAATTTTTATTGTTGGTAAGTAGGATTCCTAATTTAACTGCTACATTTGAAAATCTCCATTTTTAGCTTTGATTATGAGTCTATGATTTCTTTTAAAATTCAGCAGAATAGTTTGGTTAAGAATATTTATACTAAAATGGTGGTTGTCTTTTGAAAGGGACTTAGTATTTAATAGCATGTAATTAACTTGGGTCTGACCATACTAACAACAGTTGTGTAAAGCTCAGAGCAGGAGGTTCAAAATAACCTTAGTTTGTGTGCAGTTACAGGAGAGTTGTGGGTTCTCTCACACCAAAGCTGCCATGCCGGCATTAATTAAAATGTTACTAAATGGGATTAAATGTTACTAAATCAGAATTTTGATGTTTGGGTGAAAAAAAGTCAGGTCTCTTCCCCTCTTTATTTGTGAAGCAACTTCTCTTAAGTACAGGTTTCAATTCTGCATGTGCTCAACATAAAAGTAAGTAAATTTGTGCATTCTTTTTCCTAATTTAAAAAAAGAAAAAAAAAAAGGACATCCAAAATTAATAATGAATGAATGGCATTTTCATTCAGAATTCAGGAGGCATCAGAAAAATACTGCAATACCACCAGGCTGAGGGAGGTGATCCTTCCTCCCTGTCCAGCACTGATAAAGAGGCATCTGGAGTACTGTGTCCAGTCTGGGCTCCCCAGTACAAGAAAGATAATGACATACTGGAGTGAGTCTGGTGCAGGACCACAAAGGTGTTTGAGGAATAGGAGCATCTTTCATTTGAGGAGAGGCTGAGAGCGCTGGGACTCTGCAACCTGGAGAAGAAAAGGGTCCAGGGGGCTTTACCATTAAGTATAAATATCTGATGGGAGGGACTAAAGGAGGGAGGTGGAATCTTGTCAGTAGTGCCCAGTGACAGGATGAGAAAAAACAGGGACAACTTAAAATGCATTAAATGTCATCTGAACACAAACCTCACTTTTCTACTGTGAGGACAGTCAAATACTGGAGGATGGTCAAACACTGGAACAGGTTGCCCAGGAACTGTAGTCTCCATACCTAGAGATGTTCAAACCCCAACCTGACTGAGTTCTGATCAGCCTGCTGTAGCTGGTCCTGGTGTAACAGAGCTGTTTGACTAAATGATTCCAAGAATTTCCTTACAACCTAAACGATTCTGTGAGAAGAGTGGTTTTGTGTTGTAATTTTATCTCACCCCGTCTTATACCAAATGCAAGTTGACTCAATTTATTGCAAGACTATGGTGGATGTTATGGGTTTGAAAATTAAGTTACTAAAGAGTTCACCGGAAGCTTTCCTTAAGGTAAAGGTGCATAATACTTAATTTTTTAGTCTTTAAGCAAACTGTAATACAATGCTTAGAGAAGTACATCTTGCTGCTGTTAAGTACAGTGACAAATTTTCATTCTCTCTGTCTCATGTCTCTCATTGAAAAATAATGTTTGGGTTTATACAAGCAGATTTCTATGAATAAACAAGTGAAGACATTCAAGGACTTTTGCCTCTGAAATTATCTGTTACAAACCACATTTGCCATTTACCTGTGGGCTGCTTTTTCTTTTACAAAGAGTGATTCTTAATTTTCATTTATAATTTTTATAAGGCATCCACTAGCTATCTTGCAGCTTAAAATTGAAAACACATCTTCTTCCTATTTATTCGTGCTCTTAAATCCATCTCAGACTTTCTAGTAAATGCTTTCTGGGAACAGAGATTCTGCTCAATCAAAACTCTAACCTTTCTTTGTTGAAAAGGTTGTAATGAAAACTCCACTAATTTTACTAGGTACAAACATGGGTTACTTTTCAAAAAAATATCTATAATGATTTATATTTTCCCCCAAAATACTGCCATTCCCACCCCCATCCTTGCACCCCTGAAAATGTGTCTTAAAGTCTTATGTGAAGAGAGGGCTTTTTTTGTGGTTTGTTTTTTGGGGGGTTTATTGACCATCAGGAGACCCTCGTGGTTGGTTATTTGGCTGCAAAATCATGATTTTATTGCACTTAAGTAGTGAAGGTGGATGGTATTTCTCAGAGAGAGATTTGTTGCTGCTGCTAAGTCGTAGCGGCCACAGGCTCTTTGGCCTTGTGGCCTTTTCAGGCAGGTAAATCTGCCTGAATCACTTGCTGGCCCCTGTGCATTCCGGGTTTAGCATTATACACACTACCCAAATGCACTCCTTGCCTGGGCAGGAAGCCATCCTGGGAACTGAAAGAAAACTCTGAAGCAGCCTCACAGAAGCATAGCAAAACTGTTGGGGTTGTGGGGAGAGGTGGAAAGACAAGCCCTCCAGATTCCCAGTGGTTAAGTGCTCTGTGGCAGTGGGCAGCACCAGAGATGCTCAGCCCATGATACCTTGAGTGAAAGGAGAGCAGAAAAGATGGGTCAGAATAGGCTGCCACAGGTACTTAAATGGGAAAAACTGTCTTGGTCTCAGGTGCCATTAGGTATGTTGACTCATTACATGTTTGTGTGTATTCATGAAGAAATAATAAGATGCTTATAAAGATGTTTTAAAGCTTGAGATCTAAAGATGTGCATTTGAGACAGTTTACAAACTAATCAAAATAAATGCGCCATCTGCCATAGCTGACAAACTGAGATACCGTTTATAAGACAAAGGGAAAAAAACAGGCACTTTCCTCCCCCACTAATTACCCTTGAAAACTGTCCAAAAAGAGAAAGAAAAAGAAATTATCTAATTAGCAAAGGTTTACATTAGAGCTAATGTAGGAATTAATTGGAATAGCAGTCAAGTTGCAACAGTGTCAATGTTTTACCCAGATAGACATAGAACCAGCAAGTCAAAAATATAGGAGATAAGAGCAGAATAATAGAAGAGGCAAAACAGATAAAAATTTGGCCAGTAAAGTAAAATTCAAGAAAAAAAAAATGTACAGAGGTGCACCAAAAAAAAAAAAAAATTGATGCTCTAATATTCAAAACTTATGTAATTATTGCCAGTCATTAAAAAAAACCAAACAACAACACTCAACAACAAATAATTTTTTTCATCAATTTTAACCGCAATGAGTTATGTATGATCACTCTTAACTACTGCAATACTCCATATTGCATCCACCAAGCTGTCATACATAACACAGTCACTGGGATCATTTCCCTTCCCTATCCTCCACAGGAGGTTACTAAAATGTAACCACATTTGGCTTTGGTTGAGGCTGAAAGTGAAACGGCACTTTGGGTCAGAAACAAATTCCCTGCTGACTCGTAAATGAGGTGTTTAAAGCTTAGTCAATGTAACCAATTTCCTCTGCAGCATCTTCCTTATATTCTTGCTGATGTACTAAAGATGGTAATTGCTTAAACTCCCTGTAAGGATGACCAGCTTTTTAGCTGACACTGAAGATATTCTCACCATTTACACTTAGAAGTAAGGCAGTATCAGCTGCAGACAGTGGATTCTGGCGCACGCACCAGAAATAAATAAATAAATCATGAAACCTGAACTCTTTATTTGTCCAATGTATGTCAGGCCTTGAATGACCTAATCTAATTCAATTTATTATTAATTTAGCCCTCTTTGAGTAGAAGGTTTAACCAGATAAAAATCCCTTCCAACCTAAATTGTTCTACAGCACCTGTATTACAGCTCCTTCTGCAAAGAGACATGGGATGAGCAGTGCTGGTAATTAAACCCCAATCAGCCTAAGCACTAATTGTAGAAGTTGAGCAAAGCTAATTTCCCTGACTTCCCATGAAATGTACTTCACATTTTCTTTAAGGATGAAAACTCAGTGATGTCCCAAATCCTCACATCACTCTGCCAACATGTGGTTCAGGTTGTTTTCTGACTAAAATTGTCTTTCAGAAAAAACCCTCAAAACTAAACCAAACTAAAAGTTGTTGAGGATTTTTTGTTGTTGAGGAGCTATTGAAAAGCCTTCAAATGCCATATTCTGAAATCAAGTAGCATTGAAGATAAAATTACCAAACTGAACAAGTCCTCCAAGATCATAGCTTGAATATAAGGATAGATTGACTGGGGTTATTTTGGTTTCAGTTCTGAAATCTGAGACTCCACTGTGCAGCTAGGTTCCCCCTGCAAGCACATGATACAGGGATGATACTCAATATGATAACAAGGTCTAGAAATTGAAACATTTTTAAATGAATGGTGGGACTCTTGTACATCCTACTGCTGGCATCTTATGTAAATGTTCACAATATTCTGGTATATGATAAACTTGTAAGATTTAAAATAGAGACATCTCAATCTGTCTGTATGACACTTCTGCCTTATTAACATTTCTGACAGCAAAGCTGATTTGTGAACTGCTCATATTGCTTGTTCCTGTCCCTACTCACTCAGCAGCAGTCCCAGCTACCTGTATCATCACCATTTCATCTGCTTGTGATGTTGTTTTGTAGGTCAGAGCAGTACATTTGAGTCACGTGCCCAGGCTTCTGGTCCTTCTTAGTCTGAGAGAGATCTGAGATCTTTCACTGGTCTGAGGCTGGTTGCAGTGAAACATTCAGAAGTGCTGCTTGGGCAATTGTCATGTCACCCTACTTACTGAGACCACTCTTTTTCTCCCCTCAAAGTGCTCTCTGTGAGGCATTTCCACAGTCCACAATTAAACGGGGAAAGGAACCACCTAAGTCAGCAGTGCTGCTGCAAAGTTATTTGCCAGAAGATCCCCTCACACAGACAGATAAATCAACACAGTGGAAGGGAATACTGCTCTAAGGGATTGCATAGACCTTTTAATCCAGCCTTGTCTACAGAAAAGCAATATACAGAATGGCATTTAATTTCTATGCTAGTACCCTGGTTCCACATTCTTGCTTACTATTTGTATCAAAAAGCACGAAGGGAGACACAAAGGAGTCAGTTTCCAGAAATAACTGCACGGACTTAATACAATGTTCTTAATTTCTTAATCTGCAATTTTTGGGTTTTATTAAGGTAGCAAATGAACTTTAAAGCAAGATGTACTGCACTGAGCAATACGACCATAATACAAAAGCATGATAGCATTGAAGAACTGCCACTAGACCTACATTGTCCTGCAGGTCACAGCACACTCATAATTCCTCTGGCTGTTTTCTAGGCCTTAGCTCTTTATCTCCATGTCATATATAGAAATCAGAAAACAACATGATTAATCTGAATAACAAGTTCCCATGAACCAACACTTTTTTTTTCCCAAAATATACGTAGGCAGAGTACAAGATGACAGAAAAAATGACAGTGTTCACAAAGAACCTTACGCCTTCACAACAAAAGTGGGGACATATTTTCCTCCTAACAATTGAGCCACTGGGAAAACTTGACTACCTTTTTCAATGCCTCAAGTATTTTCCATTTTAAAAACAGCATAACAAGTTTCAGTGAAGCCTTCTTAACTGAAAAAACTGTTTTGCTAGCTTTTGTTATGCTTCATAGGCGGCTGTTGTTCCAAATAAACTTTCTTCAAGCAAATTATTATTTTTTTTCTTTAGAAAAATGCATGGATTTAATAAAAACGTCCTCTAAAAGAACAGATACGATTTTTGCAACATTACAAATTGATAGTGAGCGTCTTGACTACATGGTTAATTTGCTGTTAAAGCTGCTTATGTAGCAGTCTTGTAGTATGTACCCTGAACAAGAAGGAAGCATCTAATTAGTAAAAAAATGCACTTTCATGTTCTTTCCCACCAAAATAGCTCTACTTCAGTCACATGAAATACTTCAGAGGGGGACAAGACATTAAATAACACTTTAATTTCAGACATGTAAATTAATGCTGTTGTAAAGGCCAAGTGTGTGCTCAGCCCTCAGTGCTGAAGTTCCTGGGGAATTCAGCCTCTCAGATCAGGCCAAGCAAGAACTGCACCCTTTTTCATTGATAAGAAAGCACAAGACTTGATAAAGTGGGTCATACACAAGTGTCAAACAGTTGAATGCTTTGCTACTCTTCAAATGAATCTAAATAGCAGTGGTTGTAAAAAGTTACCATTTTCAGAACAGAACTTAGTTAATTATACCTTTTCCTCTTTAAAGAACTCAGCATTTTAATTTCTTCTATAAAAAATAAACATGGTCAATTTTCATTAATGTTTTGGAGGCAACACACATATATTGTTTTATTTTGACAATACTAACAGACAGAGGTGTGAGAAACACATCAACTTTTCTGAATATTTAGCTGCTAAAGAACCAAAAATTTCCCATGTATTGTTATTTCAAAAAAGAGACTTAGTTCATTTAGTATATGAAGAGAAATTACGACATTTCTGGTTTGGCTCTTCATTCAGAAAAGAAGTAGTTGTATAAGAAACAGAATAAAATAATCCTTATAGCTGGGGGTTTTCTTAATACTTTATATATACACCAAACAAACAGGATAAAATCACTCCACTGCTAGCATATTCAAGGCCAGAAGACAGAATGTGTAAACAAGCACAGGCACACACAAACTTACTGATCTAAAAAAACAAAACAGACCAGAATTACAATTAATTGCCACTCAGATACTTAACAGACTCATTACAGTTAATTTGCCTGTAATTTCTCTACATCTGTTTCTTTGTAGCCACTCCTATTTCCCCCTTGTTTTCTTTCAACCGGTGCTTTTACAAAACAATAATGTTCTTCATATTAAAGCAACAGAAAAACAGCATGCAACCCACGTTTGCAAGAAGATGAGCCTGTGACAAAGACAGCTTTAGGAAAAATTGTAGCACAGGTGTGATTCTCACACCATGGGCTGATAATTGTCTTTGTGAAGCTGAAGTAAGAGGCTACAGATTACAGCAGACAAACCTTTCCTTTGATGCTCCTGCCCTGTGACCCAATTTGTAGTCTCAGCTACAGCACTGTAACTTGTCTGGAGATTATTTGCTCGAAGCAATTATTTCTTAAATCAAATGCAAAAGTTATAAGAAAATTCGCTCTTTTGTGAACATGTTATTTCTATATTTGTGACAAGATAAGCAAACAGGAAAATCATGTATTTTCCAGCACCCTAAATACACACAGCAGGGCTGTGCAGTCATACCTGCAAGTCCCAGCAACTATAAATACACAAGTTACACGCTGAAAAAAAACGTCACTGAAAAGAGCATACCTTGTCACCCTACAAGGGTATAATTACCTCCTGCTGCAGTGAGGCTTCTGAATAGATGCATCAAAGACTGTAAAATTGCTACTACATACAGTGATCTTTCTCCTTGAATTCCAATCTGGTCATGATGGGCCTTTGCCTCCCTGTCCCCCTCACACCCCAGCCCTCGGGTCTCACCTCAGCATCCCCGGCCGCTCTGCAGGACACACCACAGCACCAGGATCCAGGCAAGGAGCTTCCAGCAGCTTCCATGGGCCGTCCATCCCTCCGGCACCTCAGCACGTGGCTGAAAACCCTCTTTGGCTTGTCATGCCTTTGGCCTCCAGGGAGAGGAGGGAGAAGCACCGAGGTGTTGGGACAGGGCAGCAGCTCCTGCAGAGCGAGGAGGTGCCAGAGCAGCCCCACAGAGAGACAGCCAGAGCTTTGGGACTCTCCGACGAGGCTGCTCTCCCAGCATGGGGAGCAGGAGGCTGGAAGTGCCGCCCCTGCCAGGAGTTCACCCACAGCATTCACTGGGGTCCCTGCCCGTCCCCTCTGTCCCCCACATGCCCCGGGAGCGGGGCAGGGGCTGGGCACAGGTGCCTTCCCTCAGCCTGAGGAGGAATCACCAGAGCAGCTTCACCTGTGTGGCCGGTCGGAGGGGCTGCCTGTACCCTGTTGGTTGTTGGGCTGTGGGCAGGGGCTTGGGGGGGTTTTTGAGAGCCCAGAACAGCTGAAGTGGTGGGAGTTGGTGGGGTCTCCTGTGCCCTTCGTGCCGCGCCAGCACTGAGGGCTTTGGGGCTCTGAGGGACAGGGTGCAGGCACAGTGACATTTCGCTCTGGTGTTCTCCACAGTTACTGCACATCTCTCTATGTTCATCCCACCTGACAGAGTTTCACTCTCTCTTTACCTTTACATCTCCATCCCATAAGCAGGGGGCAAACTGTTTCCCTCACAGCGGTGCAGTGAACATTACTTTGCTGCTATTTATTGCAGCTGCCAAACTGAACCTACGCAGAGACAACTACAGGCTGTGTGTTTCGTGTGTTCCCTTAACATGCTAATGCTGTTTTAAGAACAGGTTCTCTTCTGCACAGGATTTCATGCTGTTACGACTCCTTCAATACACAATTTTGGGCCAGCAGTCTAGTGTATCAGACTTATTCTGAAGCATGAAAAGGCAAAATAAACAGTCTCATCCATTTCCTCCCATTTTCTTGGTTTGCTATAGTTCAAGAAATGGCAGATATTTATTCTTTTCTAATCTAGATTTTTTTTTTTCCCTCACAAAGGTGGGCCTGGCTCTGGCAAAGGCAGCCAGTGTGAACAGTTAGCCAAGAAATACGGATTTACTCACCTGTCCACTGATGAACTTCTCCAGAATGAGTTAACATCATTATCAGAGAGAAGTAGATTGATCAAAGACATCATGGAATGTGGTGAACCTGTGCCTGCCGTAAGCAACAGTTTTGTTTGGGGCCCTGATGGTTAAACAAAGCCAGTGGTAGGTAGAGTGTCTAAAAGGATGGAAATGAGATACTGGAACTGATGATTCCCATTTCAGTAAAATTAATCTATAACCTGAGGTAGAATGTTCCTATTGCCAAATCTGTGGCACTTTTTTCCCCTTTCACTGCCAATATTTCTTTACATTTCAGACCTATATAGGCAATAAATTAGACATGAAATATAGTGAGACAGACACATTGCTAAATGTAAGTATAAGTACAGAAAACAAACTTTATGTCCTTTTTATAGCTTTACATTTCAGATGCAGAGCTGCTCCTCCTGGCAGCTACTCTAAATCACAGTACCTGCAGCAGTTCCCTGCAGAGCTGGCTGACATCCCAGAGTAGCTGGACTGCAGATTAATGGAGACTATGAAGGCAGAGAGTGTTGTTCTCAGCTGGACTTGACTTTTACATGGCAGGTCCACAGCCCCAACTCTTGGTGGGTCTTCAGCAAGTGCAGCTGGATCACAGGATGTGTTTGTTAATGAAAGATACTGGGAAGTACTGTTCAGGGGAAACTAAAAGCTGTGCTCAGGCTTGATTTTGATTGTTTTGCTCTTCAGTGTGTTTGGTCAGATGGGGTCACTTTCCATGTATTGTGATTATATCAGTGATATAGTAAAATGCAATCAGATTGGCAAATGCCATGGCAGTACTCCAAAGTTTCATAGGTATGAACATTCATTTTGAAACTGTGAAATATTCCCAGGTATCTAGAGGGCACTTTGGGAGCTCTTGGATGGATTGCAACACTAGATTTGTGTGGCATAGCTGGTCCTGAGAGAAGAAAAAATAGGGTGCCCTGCTACCTTGCAGGACAAGAAAAACACCTGCATTCATAGGGCTGACTTTTAGCCAAGCAGGGCTGTTTTCAATGGTGTAGCACTAAAGTCCATATAAAAAACAAAGGTATCAATCTTTTTGTTTCGTTTTGTTTAATTAACCAAGTAACTCCCTTTCTTTCCTGTACAGGGTATTGTTCTAGAGCTACTGAAAGAAGCCATGGTTTCCAAGCTAGGGGACACAAAAGGATTCCTGGTTGATGGGTATCCCCAAGAGCTGAAAGACGCAGAAGAATTTGAGAGCAAGGTGACCATATAATTTTAATGCTGTTACAACTCCTGTTAAGATACAACTGTACTTCTGGTGCTGCTTGGGTCCCCATCTTTAGTGATTGCAGCAGGGACATGTGAGCCTATCCAACAATGCTGTGCTGCTGATCACTGAAACCTTGGCACCCCATCAATATAACAACTCCAGCTTTTGACCTTACCTACACAGACTCCAGAATACAAGGGGAAGTAGAAGCTGATTTTACCCAAATTTCATGCAAACCAGGAGCAATTCACATTTAGTGGAAAACACCATTTTAGAATCAGTTTTCTGATTCTAGGGGATGATACTACACTTCTTACAAAAATCTCATCAAGCACTATTAGATGTAGATTCATGAAGGTTTGTATCTTCACAGTTAATATTTCTTACCAGTAAGCCAGCTCTGCTAAAGCTTGCTGCCACTTGAAACAGCAAAACACAGATTCAATTTTTGTGATGACTACCAGGTGGCATAGCCATAAAAAGAGCGTTCTGCAAGTGCCTGCGTGGCAGTTCAGAGAGTTATCGATTTCCTCAGTATGTGCTAAGACCTACTGAGAAGTCTCAGCCGTACATTTCTCAGTCTGCAGAAAATACTCCACATAAGCCCCATGAATGAATTTGCCAGGGTTTAGGAAAAGAGAAGTGGCGAAGTAGGGAAATCAGTTAAATATATATTCCATCATATTACTTTCCACAAATGTGCTAATCGAGTTTGAAAGGTAATAAAACTTCAGTGGATCACCTTTCTCCCTGAGCCTTTAGCTGCTTTATTTAGTTGTTTACCACAAAAGCCTAGCAAGAGATAGGCATCAGAAGCTGGACATAATGGGCAAAGGGATTTGCTCTAGAAGCCATTCATGGAAGTGTTGATCTCTTAGTTCCTTTACTAAAATGCTGTAGATTATTAAAACCACATTGGAGATTTCTTTCATTTTGTGTATGAGAAGGAACTATTTCAGCAGTGCTGCTTTTCTGTCATGTCCTGTGAACACTAGTCTATGTTATGAAGTAGGAATTAGAGGCTGGAGTGTCTTGGACTAAGGCATTGCCAGGCAAGTAAGTCTTGATGCATCCAGTGCAAAAGCAGAGCCCCTTTCAGTTCCCACAGACACTGCAGAGCACAAGATCTTGTAGTTCTGAGCTGACCTTGACATTTGGAGTAAAATACAAGGTTCTCAAGTGATCATTTTGAATGTGCTAAATCACCCCTGTTGTTCCATGTATCCACTTCACTTTTCCCAGGGTGAACCTGGCTGGCTGTAAGCTGCTCACTAAGACTGTGAAATTTTTTTAAATGAGTCATTATTGAGATAATGCTTTGTAGTTCTTTCTAAAGGGTGATGAGAAGTTCTTCCTAAATTGTAATTGAATGAAAAGAAATGCACATCAGGCTTTATTAATTAATGGCAGCAAAGTACAGATGAATAATGTTACATATCTACATGATGTGTAAAAAGCATTATAATTGTTAAAAAAGAACTATTCTATTTAGGAGACATAGAGAATAGTGCTTATACTTCAAAGCTTGATAGCTTTGACTCATAAACAGAATGAGTTATTTAGAAACAGCTTATTCTCCAGCCAGTTTTGACCAGTTCCTCTGTGTGATACAACTGTACTTTTACCCAGCCATAATTCTACAGAAGCACATGTCTGTGTTCCCTCCCTGGTCTTTCTGCTAGGTGAGAAGTAGAAAACATTAAATTATAAATTCCATATCACCAGGTGGAAAGTACCCACTAAGACAGAGTCAGTTAGACTTATTTGGCTTCCTGCAGATGTCCCCACAGCATGTATTGTGTAAGCTAAATTTTGTTGGGAAAATAGTAATGAAAAAAAAAAACAAACACCAAAACCAAACCAATAAAACCAACCAACCAACAAAAAAAGAATAACAAAAAAAACCACGAAAAACCCACACCAAAACCCCAAAACAAAACAGTAGGAAACATTGCTGATCAGGGCATTACTTTGACTTTTTGTAATTTTTAACTTGGAAGAATGACATTGCTGTAATGTTTTGAATTCCAGATAATAGCAATATTTTGAATTTTAAGAAAACCATATAGATTTTTCAAAAGCAAATCAGACCCTGTCTATCAAGCAGAATACAGTTACCTGGTCCTATCAGTCAGCATACTCCTTCATATCCTCATTGTAAAGTGGTTATATGATTGTAAGTGATGAAAGGAATCATTTCCCATTTATTCTATTGTAATTTAGAACAGACCATGGAATTCCACATGTGAAACTGTGAGGAAATAACTTCTCAATATCCTCTATCCTAGTCCAGTTATACAAAATGGGCATTTGTTTAAATCATTGATGAAGCCCACATCTTTTTTAACTTTGTCTATTTCTCTTGCACTATTAAAACTGCCTTGTTGGCTTTTTTAATCCCAAAAGACAATGCTGCTACTGCTAATAGCATTAATGTTTTCTGGGCTGTGTGGGAAAAATGGGTAGATAAAAGTCTGTCCTTGAACTGTCCGACATAATCCCTTGGCTTCAGCTTCTCTTAGAAAGTCATTAAGGTCATAGAAAGGTCAGCACAACGCAGACATCCTCATTCAAATGCAGAACACCTGTCATGAAATATTTACCTTTAGAATATTTCTTCCTTTTGGAGCTGTCAACAAAGGTAACAATGGCAATTTCCACATATCAGTCATTTAGACTTTCTTTGCTGTAGCCATGGTGAAAATATAACTTTGTAATGGTCACCAGTGTGAAGAACAGTCGTCTTTTTCAAGGCTTCTCACTTTCTCCTGAAAGGTGCTCTCCAAATCCCTGCTGGAAAGTCAAGGAATGAGAAAAAGACCGAGAGTGTCTTTCAGACATAACTGCATAGAAAATTTATCACATTATTTTTCACTGTGCTCCTGTAACACCTATATTTTACTTGATAGAATGGAGTTAATCCCTCTGGACTCAGCCCAGCAGTTGTTGCCCAGACAAAACCTTGTGTCAGAGAGCACTGTGCCTGAGCAGGGTGCATGACAGAGTGTATTGCAAGATTTATGCTAAATGACATGCATATTTTTCAGTGTTTCAGGGAAAGAACAATGAGGATTTGTTTAGAACTTTTGGCTCTCTCCTAAAATATTATAAAGAACACTTTGCTCTTTCTTGCCGGTTCTTTTCTACCCATAAAGTACTGTGGTATCTCTGATCAAATGTAGAGAGAGAGAGTTATTTACTATCTTTGCCAGGCCTAAGAATAAAAATAAATAAATCTGTATTTATTTTCTTTATAGAAAAGGACAGACTCTCCCTCACAACTAGTTTGGCACTAGCCAAACAGCAGTAAATGGTGTGCTTCTCATAGAACCTGGGAATCACTTGCCAATTTGAAAATTCAGAGACATACATCACATCCTTCCTTTATGCCATGGGTAGTAATAATGTGGGTATACTGCAAATAACAACATAAAACACTATGTGACAAAGTAATTCACAGGATATATTCCAGTGAACATTAGATGGTATTCCTGAGCCTGTCTGTTGTTACTCCTTTCCATTTCAAATGGGAATACTTTAAATCGGACATTTCCTTCTACTGGGTCTTGAAATTCTAAGCCGTAGTTTATCACTACCTTTTCACAGGCTGAACAAAGCAAATGCTAGAAACATAACTGTGTCAAGTATTCCATAAGTCCTGTAGTGTTTGCATCGTGCTTTTATTTAACAGTTGCAAATAATGAACCCACAATCTTGAGTCCAAGTAGTCAGAATATATCAGGTCATGTTCTTTATCTCTGTGTAGAGCCCAGTCAAGCCCAGCCTTGATCCTGAATCCTGGGCTTTCTAAGTGCTGCTATAATGAGAGGTGTTAGTTAATAAGCATTATTCCTGCATAGACAAATACTATGTGCTAATAAACTCCTTGATGACTCTTTCAGTATTATCCAGACAAAATCAATTTCACCAGACCAGTGGTTTGAATACTTATTGTTTTTCTTTGTCCCTAGATCGGGGAACCAAAACTCGTGTTGTGCCTGGACTGCTCTGCAGAAACCATGAACAGTCGCCTTCTGATGAGGAACCAGAGCAGTCAAAACTCTGACAGTGCTGAGACCATCAAGGAAGGAATAGAAAGCTATTACCAGGCATCAAAACCTCTGATTGCATACTATGAAAGCAAGGCACAGTTATGCAAGGTAAATTGCTAGACCTTTTTAATTAAATTACTGCTTTTTGCTTCCGTTATGTAATCAGTGCTCAGAAAATACTGTCACGACACCATTTGTGAACTGCTTCTGCATTTTCAGTTTGTTCCCATTTTAGTCTTCCCTGGTTTGTTTGCAACTTCTGCAAACTTCTGAGTTCCACAGAAAGAGTTTGAAAGAGTAAAACCACAGATTTATCCTTAATCCAAGAACATATCCTGAATCACTACCTCATCTGTATAGAATCTCTTATTAAACATTGATTTTGGAAAGCTTTTCTTTAAGTATTAGGATTTAGTTCTCTATAAGGGATTTCAGAATTAGGATGAAAGATTATGTTAATCCAAAGCCCTTTAGTTAAATTGACAAATCTCAGAGTGTACATCCTGAAATAAAACAGACCTGCATACAAGAAAGACCTTTTTGCTGGAATAAATAACATAGTTTTATTAATTTCAGGTAATTACCTCAGTTTACACCTGCTCAGGATGTGATATTTTTATTCTCTAATCAATACTTTACAGTGCTTTACAGTGAAGCAAGAAAAATTGCATCAGTGCCCTTAGCTGATATATATGCTGGCACATCTGTAGACTCATTTACATGAGATGTTTGGGGTTTTTTTCTTTATTTCTCTGCTCCATCATGGCAAACTGTCTCTTACGTTTAGCTGCAGAAAGATCTAGTCCTGCTGCTCTGTCTTGTCCTAAAAAGGAAATAATCCAATAATAGTTTCTGGAAATATGATGGCATCTTTTTTTTCAAGAGACTGTAGCAAACATGCAAATCAGGTACCCCAAACCTTTCTCCTCTGCAAGTTCCCAACAGAGAAATGTGCAGCTAATTTATGCGCCCATATCCTGACCTGAGAGCAAAGTCAATGACATAGTGCTGAGAAAAACAAAACTCAAAGGAAGAGTCCTGATTTGTGTCCTTTGCTAACCCCACAATAAGTGCACATAAGGCAAAGTCTAGAGTGGCAGAATAAACGTTCCCACTTACTTTCCATCTTTAAGCTTATGAATGATAATGTGGTTTATTTGTTTTTCCTTTGAGGAGCTATGTTGCCAGCATTGCAGGGATGTGTCTAGTTAAGAATTCAGTACAATCCACAACACACCAACACAGTGCAATGCAAAGGAAAATGGAGCTCTCTGTCTCAATATCCCGTTCAGTGAGCTGTGCCTACCACAGTGTTTCTCTTTTTGAAGCATCAGGAAAGTGACAGCCCCAAAGGGAACGAAACTACACTAAATACTTTCACACAGATTTTGCATTCATGGTCTGCCTTATTTCACTTGGCCTGGACTTTCCTTAATACTTCTGCTGCAAGTTCCTGCTCCATCTCCTATGCAACGGCAAAATATGCAGTCTTCTCTTGAAAGGTGACAGCTCATTAGCTCCTTAAGGAACGAGCCTAGTCTGTGGGTCAGAATTGGATATGTGATTTCTACTCCTACGATTAGTTTTTGGGGAAACTGACATTGTATGTTTGCATATTAGAAAATAGCCACACTTAGCTCGAACAGTGCCTGCCCTGCTTTTCTTACAATGTCTGAACTTGCTTCTGATGAATGTAGGTGTGTTTGACACACATCCCTCTTCTGGGTGGAACCATTGGGTTTGAAAGCTCTGTAAAATCAGCTTTATAAACATTACAATGGAAAATGTCCCTTTAAGGTTGAAAAACGTGTTCTATTTTTCTTGAACACAGACATTGAAATATCTGCCTCAGCCGCTTTTTACTGGAGTGATAAAATAGACATCTGCTATCAAACATGTGATTCCACTATTGACTGCAGTGGGGAGATACCCTACCTCAGCCCTTATGATGTAGACAAGTATGTGTCAGTCATTTCTTGGCATTTAGAGAATGAATACTGCCAAAATACTCAGCAGAGGTAGATTTTTTAAATTAATCCTCCCAAGGCTGTCCTTGTCACCCCCAGCCAGCTGTGGGTACAAGCTTCAGCCCTGGTGCCTGTGCAGCAAGGACCAGAAGCAAATGTAGTTTTTGTACAAGGAGTCTGTTAATGTTTTAGTTTTCATGGGTGAGAGGAGTGATTTTTTTTAACCAAGAATTGTTGAACAGTCGTGGGAATCTATTTTAAAGTTTACTTTGCGACTACAGTGAAAGTGGAAAAGTAGGTCTGAGCACTTTTTTGCACAGGGCTATTGACTCCAGTACTATTCTGATGTTCTCAATCCAGATGTTCGCTATCAGTTCTGCAGTGGACAATGCTTGAATAAAAAAGAAAAAGAAAGAAAACAAAACAAAACCAAAATCAACAACAAAAACAAACAAACAAAACAACAACAACAACAAAATCACAACCCAACCCCCCTGCCCCCAACACTGTTTTGGAAATACACTAAATACTGTGAAAAAAAAATGGTTTTTTTTTTCTGGAAGGAATGCTTGCTTAGGAAATCTTTCTGGGCAATTTTCCTGGATAAGTTAACTCAAAGAGTTTAATTCTACAGTCTGACTTTATCAGCTCAAACTATACCTGGCACATCAAGTGCCCAGTCCTGCTTTGAGCAGGAGGCTGGACTAGATGACCCACTAAGGTTCTTTCCAACTTGTATTATTATCCTGTAAATGCACATCTTACAAACCTGTGCATTATTTGGCTAAACAATTTGAAAAATAAAGACAAATTAAAACAGTTAAGATTTCCTCAATAGCAGTTTTGAAACAAAGAGAACTAGATAATACAAAGTGTGCAACTGTTAGCTATGTGGGAAATTAAGAGAAGGCAGACATTTGGATTTACAGTTTTAAAACTGTCTTAGCAGTGGATATGTTAAAGCTGCATGTGTGAAGAAAGGAGAGAGCCAAGGGGAAGTTTGCAGTTCCCAGGACACAGGGTTAGTTTCTTATTTATAGAAACAGATTTTACAGATGGCCAAGCATTGACATTAGCAGCCACTCTGATGTTCTCTGAACGATGAAAGGAAATTCAGGTGGAAAGCAGAAAAAACTGATAATAATAACTCCTGATCAAATAGGCTAAAATAGTCCTTGTTTTTTGTTAATTGTAATATCATACACATACACAGAAGATGAGACTGTACCTAGTTTAATATTTTTCATGCCCATTTTAATTATAACACTGCATGTTTTCAGCTTTGGGAATGTGTTCAGTAATAAGTGGGCTTTATCACTCTCCCGCACTGACCTGGTTGAAGATGTTAATGCTCCCATGGAGCTGCTGCTGCCTCTGTAATTCTGCTTACTGAAGGAACTATGTGCTTTCTAATCTATTTCAGGCAAAGCCAGCAAAGTTAATTTACATGTGTTGATTTGAAGACCCCTGAAAATAAATTCTCATCTACATTCATGGATTTTTTTTTTAAATAATCCACAGACCTTCATGTAACTACAGATCAGAGTCTTGTGCACTCTTTTTCTTAGGCAAAGCTGGTGGGATCCAGTAGTTTCAGGGAAGTGATGCCTTCCTGAAGTTGCTGGTTGGAGATCCACATCAGTCTGTGATCCCAGGATAAGCAATGGCCAAAGCATCTGAAGGGAGGCTGTCTAAGAGAGGAAGACAAGAAAGGTCTAAGAGAATCTTTGGTTGCTGCCTTCTGGAAAGTTATTGCTGCCCAGGTTTGGTTTTGCAACAGAAGCAGCTCTTCAGTGAATGGCCCATGTGAGCTTTAATGTCCCTTGAGATTGCAGCAATGCACTTCTTTGGCATCAAAGGAGTGGATGTTACGATTTTGAGAGGAATGTTAGAGTCTGAATCCCACTAACTTCCATGGAGATTCAGCATTAACCTTTTCTAGCCAGCTTACTGCAGTGTGTGATTAAGCATCACTAAATTCGAGGTGAAATAGTGCTTAATTGTATAAATGATCATGTCCTGTAGGGCTTGACTGTGGCACCCAACTCCTGCTTTGCCACAGAAAAGAAAATCAGAAATAGACTTGTTTAAGAAGAAAATAGGGTTGGCATGTTGGTGCCATTTGATTTGCCCACTTTAGGTGTATTTAGGGCTGGACAAAGTTTTCCACAGACTGGGAACAGCACATGACAACAGTGGTACGTATTTAACTTGTCTTATCCAGTCTAAAGGTTTTCATTCCTGAAACAGTCTGATTAAATATGCAAATGTAAAATTCAGTCCTAGGCATAAGGCCAGCAAAAGGTCTGTTGTGAGAATTAGATGCTGGCTGAGCACTCAGCAGAGGAGGAACAGATCTGTCACACCTCATCAAGGTGTGCTTGAGAGTACAGTGCCAAAGGAGCTTTCTTACCCTGTGCATTGGAACAGGAGTTAAGGCATGGTTGGCTGGAGCCTGATAAACACAGTGGAGACAAACTCAAGTCTGACCTGGCTTATTCTGCACTCATTAGGAATTCTCTCCTTGCTTTACTTGCACAGAAGAGACAAAGGTATATGATTGTAACACCATTCCCACTTCAATCCTTAAGAATGTTATGACCTTCTCTAAACCTTGAGTGACTGTGCAAGGGTGCATTCATAACTAACTAATGTGATATTTGGATTTGGAACATTTTTCCATTCCGCTGACCTCTGAATGAGAACAGGGACCTGATGAAGCTGACAAAAGATCAGGCTCTGTCTGAAATTTCCCTTTGGCCAAGATTACCTGTCAGTGTTTCTGCTCAGCAGCACAGGCATGAGGCATACACAAAGGGTGGAGGCTCTGGGTGCAGATGAAACGTCTGTGAACCTGACAGGAATAAATAACAGTGATCCTTCCAGCCACCCTGCTGAGATGAAGAACTCTATGTAACTCACAGGAATGTATTTGCAAGGGAAGATGAACTGACTGAAGAATTGTGTCCTCTGCTCACTTTTCTGCTAAGACATTAAGTTTCTAAATTGTGTTCTGGAAGTTAAGGTAATTGTGAATAATAAGTTAGAAACTTTTCAATTAAACTTTTTTTTAATCATGTTTTGGGGACTTAGTTTAATATTCCATAATTTCTTTACTAGTCAGTTACAGAACACCCACCTACTGTAAGGACAGCAAGTGTCTGCTTCTCAATAAAGACCTTTCACTGCAAGGGCTGAAAGCACTACTCACAAAAACACCAGTTGCAAGCTGCCTGATTCTGTGGGATTCACATGTTTCAGGTTAATGAAATGAAATGCACTATGGTAGCTGTAATAAGCAGGTAGATACTGTTGTGTTAAAATTTATTTCTCAGTGATTTCCAAGGCAGCTGGACAGAAATGTGCATCTGAAAATTTAGTAGAAACCTACTTGTGTTTTGACATGGATAAATGTAAATCCCCTTGAATATATGGTCTTCTGTCAACTGAAAAGAAAAGGAGGAAAAAATGATTGTTTTTAATATCTGACTCATCTCTTAAAGCTTTTTTCAAGTGACAGTCTGTAGGAGGGTAATAAGTAATACAGAAGAGCAATGCATTGGTAGTCAAGCAAGACAACACTGATCCTACCTGGCTGACATAAGACACCTTGTAGGTGTCTTAGGTACAAGTTCCCTATTCAAAGTCATCTGAGGAAAAGGGGCATGAGTATAACAAATAAGCTAAGCAGTCCAGAGCAGAGGATTAAGGGTGTCCAAAAACTTTCACCATTTCAGATCATGCACTATGAAAGCTCATCCTACAGAGTTCAACAAAAGTGTGTTTTTCTGTTTCTTCTTTTTTTTTTTAAATGACTTTTTTCACAGTGTTGTTCTACTGTTTCTTTCTAAAATCAGTTGAAGTCACATTTTCCATAACCATTATGAAAGAACATGTGACCATCCACCCTCTCACAGTCTTCTCATGCTGATCCCATTTTAAATGTGTCTGGGGAGGGGCAAATGCCTACTTTTCCCTTTAGAGAAGGGGTAATCAATGGTAATAGTGAGAGCAGGTATGTGATTTATTTCCATCTTTTCAAAGGCTGTCAGAGACCCATTAACCCTGGTAGATAAGTATGTGGGAACAAAGGAACAAGTGTTTCTGTGTCACCCCCGTGGTGGTTTGTGGCCCATTAGATGAGATACCAGTCCAGAAAGATATATCAGAAACATTAGCAGGAGATTATAGATAAAACTGTGGAAAGTTCATGTCTAATGTGAATAGGTCTCAGGGCAGTATGTTTTCGCTGGATTTCCAGACAGCTCTATCCATTGCTCTGAGAATCACAGTCTCAGAGAAGTTTTTAAACACTCTTTAATGATGAGAACATAAATGTTAGTGACAATAGAGCTGAATGTGACTGACCTTCAGTAAGAAGCTTCTAACTAGGGAGTTTTTTCCAGAGTCTCAGTGTGTCCTCAGCCATCCTCTCTGCAGACAGGTGGGCTCTTCTCAGTGGCCAGTATATGTTTTGGGTTCTGAATTCCAAAACCTACAATAACTGGAGATTTGTTGACAGAAAACTTAATTGGCAGATTTTAATGACAAAAGGAGCAACATTGTGGGGATGGTTACTGCAGTCTTTTTTCATATGAGCTCATTAAATTTCTGTGTATTTGAAGTTACCTAAAGCCATGGCTGCCTTTCAAAACTTGAACCACTATGGAAAACTGTATGGATCTTGCTTTTATGAGAAGCCAGCCTTAACCTTGAAAACATGCCTAATTTGTGAGGTTTATTATATTCTGAGACAGAAAAATAGTTTTCTCTCTGGAGCTGCTGAGAGTGACATTGATTACTGTAGTACTAGATGTGAATTATTGTCACATTACATTAGTTTTTGCCACGACGTGAAGTTTGTTTTATGAATTGGGCCTTTGTTATTGAGGAGGCCAGCATGGGAAGCACTGGGGCTGTCGTTAGTCACGCTCATCCATATTTTACTGTTGCTGTTAGGAAGTCAGTGTTCCAGCCTGGCATAGAGAGTGGCGATTTCCATGCTTACAAAGCTAGTTCTTCATCACAACTCCCTACATCTAGACCTGAGCATCAGTCCCTGTTCTGGAAAGGCCACCAAAAAGCCAGTGGCAATCAGCAGAGTTGATAAGATTAGACCAGTTATACAGTGCAGATGTATTTATGGAGTAAAGAGATAATAAAAATACATAATCAGACAAGAGAACTTAGATATGGCTGTGGCCTTCCCTCTGTGTGAAGTATATATCCTGTGGGATAGCCATGTGAAAATGGGTGTCTTAGCAGTTGAGGCAGGCAAAACCAAGCTGTTTTATAGCAGCTGAGATGGGAATTGCTGGGTTTACTGTAGGTGGAGAAGGTAGGCACTTGGTCCAGAATAGTTCACTATTCTCCTTTTCTCTTTGCTACTAAACCCTTCTAAATCCTTTGGCTTCATGGCATAGAAAGCTGCTCAAAGACATGCAGCCCTTGTTGGAGAAGTGACCCTTCTAAGGCATGAGCTGCTGCTTCATAAACTATTCCAGCATTTGTTTGCTCCAGCACTGCATAAAGCAGCAGCTCCAGCAAACAGCATCATGACAGAGAGCAAGGGAGGCAAGGGAACTGTGCTGCTGGAAGCTGCCAGGAGCAGAGGGGAGTTCAGACTGCAAGATATCCTTGCAGTGAGTCCAAGGGGACTGCACCCAGGCAGGGATGGCTCCTTAAAGGCTGGCCAGGCTGGTTATTCAGTGCTGGAACTGCTGTGTGTGGAGCAGAGTGGTGAGATGTGCCAACACTTCCAACAGGATGCAACAGGGACCACACACTGCAGCATCTGCGGGTGCCACCAAGAGCGAAACCAAGGCACAGAGTGTGAATGCAGCCCCTTGCTGGATCTCTGAAAGGAGCAGCTGCTGACTCCCACACAGGACTCGGCACCCAGGGACTCAGATGTACACGGAGTGCAGTCAGGCTACACAGGAGCTGGCTGCAAGCCAGCACCCTATCTGAGCAGAATTTCTTGGCCTATTTAAAAAATACATTTTTTGAATATGAGGCTCCTTTAATTCTCCCGCAGAACAAAGAGGTGGCAGAAAGTTTGGTGGTCAGGAATGTCCCCTTCAAACACTACAATTGTCTGGCATCCCAGCCAGCAACTTGGAGATGGAAATGCAGCTCATAGAAAAAGAACCTTCAGCAAACTTGTCATGGGTCCATTTAATCTTGTGCAAACTCCATGGCAGGCATGCGTGGAAGACAAAGCATGGAGAAGCAGAAAGGAAGCTTGCTTTTGGGTGGAAACCAGAGCTCTCGCCAGGCCTTTGAGGAAAGCAGTAATCAGATGGATCTGTGTGGTGTACACAGACAGGGTAAAAGCTGCTTCTGTGACTACTGTGGGGGCAAAAGACAGCTCTCCTTCCAAAAGTAATATCTGCATGACACTCACTGCATGGGATGGGCAGGAAACTCATCTCAGAACAGCTCAGCGCTACCTCACATTTTCCACGGAACACACAGAAGTATTACTGGCTGCAAACATAATTCTGCTTCGCTGAAATGCAGCTCTCTCTTCCTCAGAGTAGGAAAGTAAATTGGTCTTTTTGTTTCATGAAGTACAGTAATGGAAAATAACTTCATCAGAAAACTGAATCTTTGGGGTGGGATGTTAGAGGAATTTCAATGAAAGGGAGTTCATGTACCACAAAACCAATGCCCCTATAAAAGATGTCATAAACCCAAAAACCAGTTCAAGTTTCCAAATGCACAGAAACACACAGATTTGCTGTGTTACTGGGGAGTGGTTAACACTCCAGAGGGCTGTGAGCCCTTCAGAAGGACCTCAACAGGTTGGAGAGATGGGCAAAGAGCCTTTGCAAACTGTTCTGTATATCAAAGGTCTAATTTCACCTTAAAACAGGAGTACTTAGAACAAAGAGCTTAAGCTCCTTCATTTGATTATGTACTTTGCTACAGATGATGGAGCCTACAGAACCTTCTTACATAAATCTGTGGAAACAAAGTGATTAATTTGGTTTATGGAAGCTGCTCATCTACATTAGAAAGCTTCTAACATGAAACAGAGTAACTTTTACTTTATATTGGGCCGGGTTTTTGTGCCAATGTTTAGATTCTGAGATAATTCTTTGTAACAATCAAAACCACTGTTTTTTTCCTGCTTCACAGGTTGATGCAGAAGGAACGCAGGAGGATGTTTTTCTGGAGATCTGCAAGACAATTGACTCTTTTCTGAAAAAGGAAGAGGCAGCATTTTCCTTTTCAGCAGAAACACAGTAATGGTGTGTGATGGTGTGTGCACAGCCTCCCCTCACATGCACCGACAGCCATGATTACAGTGCTGGCCAAAGCAATACTGCTTTCTTGAGAGGTACCTGGCATTTGTGCATGTGGTGTGTTATTCTAGATGAAATCTTTTTTCTCTGACAGTACACTCAACAGGAAGTGGTCCACGTGCTAACCCCACTCTAAGAATTGTAGTTTGTTTCCTGGTTGTTTGCTCTTTGTGAATTCAAAGCAGGAAGGTGAACAACATCTCTGGTTTGTATTTCACAATCACATATATTTGATGGGAAATCAGACAGTACCTGGCCAGGTGTGAGCTCTCCAACCACCTCATGCACTGTTCAGCACACTGACATTAAGGTCACCACATTCAAGTTTCCCATCAGTTGTTATTTTAATTAACACTCAATTTTTGTGGTGTCACAGCTTGTTCTTGGGCTTTAGTGACTGAAACCAATTCTCTGTAAGATGCAGCTCTAATTAGTTAGAGCTAAGCTGGAATTAGTTAAGCTAGAAGTTAAGCTTTTCACACATCCCCAGAACGCTGTTACAAGGAGAAAAGTTAATTGAAGATACAAGTTAATATTGTGGAAGTTAGTCAGTCCATTATTGTGGAGCAAACACCATTTTTGAGACAGTCTTGTCTTCTACTGGGAATTGCAGGACTTTGAAACTGACTTCCTAGTTTTGTGAGCTGAGGTGAGAATAATGATTGTATTGTATAGTTAAATGTGTGCTCCAGTAATGATCCATATTAACAGCAGCTGTACTATAGCTATTAAAGTCTACATGTAAAGTGGACTGTGAGCCAGAACGTATCATGCCATCTTTAAATCATACTTGGGAAGTATTTCAAATGCAAAAGTCAGATCATCATCTGTTGGCTTGTACTGGCATTGCCAAAATTAGGGGAGGGGCGGGTGGTCTGCTGGGGTGGGAAACCAACAAAAAGGAAAATGTCAGGGATTACTTGATTCATGTTGCTTGCATCTTTAGTAAGTCATTTATCTGTAATAACTGCAAACAAGTCTGTAAAACTCATATTGTATTTCCATTGGTTTAACCAAAATATTGTGGAGTTTCTTTGGTATACTGACAGCTAAATAAAAGCTTGTTTGACATTCCTGTAAAGTAATTGCATCCTCTTACTGGAACTTCTGGATGAATTCACAGTGAAAGTGGGTTGCATGATTGCTCGTACTGTCAAAGTTGTACTTTATGCAGCAGATTTGCATTTTTAAAGTTACCTTTCTTGTAATGAAGACATAATACAAATAAAACATGTACAAAAATGAGGAGTAATGATTTCTGTTACAGTATATGTGGGTTTAATCCTTTTCAAAGCACAGTACATGACTTGAAAATATAGCTCAAATCAGCATGCTTACAGAGTATGTCCTTTTTCCAGTCAGGGCAGATTCTTCTGTTTCCTTTTCTTCCTTAGCATTTGCCCTGTAAATGCTAATTCAATTATTTTTAAGGGTCTGTTTTACGTATGTTCTTATCCTTCATATCCTGGATGTTCCTTCTGTCCTGGGTCCTTCTATAGCCTACATTTTACCTCTGATGCTCTAAGAAGTGCTTCTCCAGCTCCAGCCCATTACCATTAAGTGAGCAGCGACATCTGCAGTACAACATCAGCTCGAGAAGGCAGGTTTGGCTGAACGAGCCCTGACGCACCAGCAGCTGCTGCTGTAGTTTTGTTTTTCTAAAGTAAAATACTCTGGAGTTACCATGAAGTTGCAAATTCATCTGGGGAGGTTTTCTGGATTTCTAATTACAATAAAAGTTATTAAGTGTGGATTCTCATACTTGTGCAGGATGGGAACAAAGGCAACGATCAGCTGCTATTTTGTTGGTTGGTTGGGGTTTTTTTTAAAAATCTGATTATAAATATTATTTAACATACAGTTTCACTTTAATTTTTCTTTCTGCTGCTTGTCTTTTCTGTGGAAAAACTAAAAAAACCCCATGCTTGATTTGGTGTATGTGCATTAATACCTATCTGCATATGTTCATAAAGTATGCAAGAGAAATAGCTGTATATGCATGCATAGGGAAATATTAATATTTATACATATTCAATAAAAGAGGACTTATCCAAGACACTTCATTCTTGGGTGATTCAGACGTGAAATTATCCTTCTGCTTCCAATATCATTCCAATGATATCATTTTTTTGTTCTTTCCAAGCTATCCTAAATTGATGACTGAGTATTTTCTGTAATGTACTTTCATTATTTTATTCCAGTATTTTTTCCAGGATATCAACAGAAAACGAATATTACCACAGATTCTCTCCCTGATAATATACCTTCACCAACTCTAGCTTCCTATAAAGAGCATGAATGTTGTGGAAAACACATTTTTATGGTATTAGAGAGCCTCTCAGAGCAGTATCTTTTCCAATTAAAACAAATACATCATGTGAGTTTTTGTGTTACATTTTTTAGGGTTTATTAAATTTATCTAAGTATACTAGGTAGGTGAGATATGGTCAGATATGCTACTTGCTCAGTGTTTTAGTAACTGTACTGTATTACCTTCTAGATAAATACCTAAATTTTTTTTTTTTCTGAAGCAGAAAATAGCTACACCTGAAGTTATTGCAAAACCTCTTTCTGATCAATTTATAATTAAAGTTCCTAGATGCAGCCAGCCAATTATCCTTCTTATTGCCACCTTTTTAAGTCAAATTAGTTTGTTTTCTAATTGCTCTGAGTATTCTAGTTTCAAAGCAAAAATGGAAGTCTATTACAGTTATAAAATAATCAAGTGTTTCTGAATCACAAGCTATACATTTCAATAAAAAATATATTAAGTAAAATATGTCACAATAATTACAAAGCTTCTCAGACAATGGTATACAGTGTACCAAGGCTACTAAAATCTGAAATTTTCTGTGGTCTGACAGAGAAGTCTGTGAGATCTGAGAACTGAAATGCTAATCCTGCCAAAGCCAAAGCAGGCGCAGAGCACCACCAGTCCCCAGTGCAAGGAACAGCAGAGGAAGGCGCTGGGCATCTCGCAGGGCTGCATAGTGAGTGTTGTATGGCGTAGGAAAATGTCCTTTGAATGTTTTCCATCTGGATTAAAAAGTCAGAACTACACAGAAAGGAAGTCACAGCAAGCATTCTATATATAAACAGACTGTATCCACATAGTTTATTTCTCACAGTTCTCCTGACAATTGAACATTATTTAAGAACATACTGTATACACAGATAAGAAGAAACATACAAAATGTTTTAAATGATGCACAACAAAATCCAGCAGTATAAAAGAATGCATGTGAACCCTTGCTCACTGCTCAGGCTAAATTTAATCACTGTTTAAATAGTAATAAAAATACAATCTTTCATGGATCTTGTGCAGACTACAAAAGAGGAAAAATTATTACCATATATATGATTTATATTAGGCAGTTTTCTTTGATGAGTTGCACTAACAACTCCAAATACAGAGGCAGAAGGCTGTGTATTTTATTTTAAAGGAGTTAATGTTGAGTTGAGTATTAGAGACTTTACACAGTTACTAGCACTGGCACTTTTCACCATATTTTGTACACATCACATGATCATCTTATATAACATTACATTTAAAAAATATATCTGAGTGACAATTTTATAACATTCACACACCATGAGCTGGTTAAGGAAGCAATGCCACAGTTGCCCCCTGTAGTGCTTCACTGTTGGGAAATAGAGTTCGTCGTGGTTTTAAAAAAAAAATTAAAAAAATTGAAAGTCAACATGATTAAGCAGCTCCGATTTAATAAAGGCCTGTAACCAACCATCGCCGAGACAGTGAGTATTTTTAGAGTACAGCCTAGAAGCAAACACTGTCATTGGTTAAAACCTTGCCTAAAGAAGTCAGTTACTGTGCTGAAAACTATTTCACAACAAAACTGCAAGCTACTAAACTGTTTTTATATAAATACTTCATCTCCTCTGGATCTCATTATAACCAAGTTCTTCAAAGCCTTTGGAATTTACTCTATCTTTAATGTGTGCTCTCAATTCTGGCTCACCCTTCTGAATGTTTTTCTTTTGTTTAGATTCACCACCTAAAAGTGACTAATGTGGTGAGAAAAGTCTCCCAGTGAAACCTTCTGCACACTAGGAATGTTCAGCTGCTGTTCAGTGATCTAGAACCATGACAGCTCAAAGCTGTAGTTTGACAAGTACACCCAGGAAGCTGTCATGCTGTGAGTGACATTTCAGGGAAAGCAGAGTCTTTCCAAAATGTGCACAGAATTAACAATGGTGCCATTGTTATTTTTCAAAGAGGATAGTAAACCCAAGATGGTAGATCTGCTTCCCATGTCATCTATTTGCTGGAAAGTAGTTTGGGTCAAGATAATTGTAACTGGTGCCCTGGGACATGCAGTAGTCTCTGTCTAAAAATGTCTCTGCTCTGTAAATAGGTTCTAACTGGTGATCTTCCTTATGAATCTCTGTTTCATGCAGACTGCAAGGGAAAGAAAAAGATAACAGTTTAAAAGTCAAATATTTTCCTTAACTTTCAGACACAGTGATCCTATGAACAGACTCATACCACACTGGATACCAATTCATTCATAGAGTATAATTCCCCCTCTCTATCTAACAGTACCACACCTATCTGTCCACTGCATTAAAAAAAATAAATTATACATCCAGAACTTGCTTGCAAAATGTATCTCCCACAAATACATGCTAAACTATCTTCCACTTTACCCACCACAGGATTTGTGTCCTATGCCGGAGCAAAGATTTCCAACACACAGAGCAATTACGCAGTAGAGATTTGATCTAACGACAAATAACAAATAGAAGCATATGCTGCTCACCAGTCAGAACAGGAATCACAGAAATCCAAGGACATTTCTTGAGGGCAGTCTTGGCAGTGCCACCGAACACCCTGGATAGGTTCAATTCCGCAGTTATCACACTGTGAAGCAGATGGAAGAGCAGTCAAAGCCAGCAACTGAGGCCACTTGCGTCACTGACAGCACACACCAATTTTCCACATGGAGTCGTGTGTGTCCATCTATTGGTGTCAGCCCACACAGCTGAATTCTTCATACCACAGACCATAATGTATTCATGGATAACGAAGTCCTCAGGCTCTCCAGAGCCCTGAGGATTGATCAGTGTTTCTCCTGCTTTGCTTCCCACTCCAAATGCTCCTTCTTGACATTATCCTGCTCACCAAAAGCTGACCAGCCCTGCCTGCAGACACTGCTTATCATCAGGTGCCTCTAAGAACTGCTGTGACAGCACATGAATGTGATGTTTCTTTCGCATGTCCAACCATATGAAATGTCAGACTTCATGTGGCAGAGGAAGGCTGTGAGACCAGACCCACAGAGCTTGTTGGGAGGGCTGATGGGCTGCTGATCAGGGCACAACAGGTCCCACTGATCTACTTTCAAACTCAGGAAGTGTAATAAACATCATGCATGGGTGGGCTGGAACTAAAGGCCAGGTGGCTGGGAAGGGAGTGGAACAGAATGTTCAGAGAAGGGAACAGAGGTCTATAACTAAAGCAGAGCATGAAGACAAGAACTAATCCCCTGAGAAGAATCAGAGACAACACACAAGTGAAGTGCAAGAGGAGTGTGCCATGAAGAGGAGAAAATAAAGTACAAACGAAACATCAAGACTAGATGAAATATTCACAGTGGTATAGAAGAGGGAGAGAAAAACAGAAAAATGAGACTTGAAGGCAAGGAGAACTTTTCAAAAATCTGAACTGTGAAGAGTGCTGCAGAGACAGGACTGAAAAGGAAAAAAGAAACGTGGGAAACGAGCCTTTGCTCCTGCAGCTCATCCTCTATCAGAACCAGAAGTTCTCTCACAGCATCTGTGAAACCCACTTGCACAGCAGCTTGTTCCTGGCCACAGCTAATGCACTCAGGGTTACAAACGCCTTACACACAGCTCTGTCACAGCTATATCCCTTCCTTCCACAGATGGCTTTCCAAGCTTGAGGGTTGATAATGAGGAGGGACTTAGCATACAAAGAGCTATTCTTTGAAAATATCAAGTTCAGAATAATGCTAAAACTTCGAAAAAAATAAAAATTGGTTCCAGTTATTTGAATTTGAGCACCAACGCAGTGGAAACCCTTGACCTTAATTTCTGTGCTTCAGCTTCCCTCTCCCCTGTGAAACAGAAATAATACTATGCCTTTCATTTCCTAATGAAAAAAAGAAGTATTTGCAAATTGCTCTGATATTATAATGATGAAAGCCATAAAAAGCCCACAAGGGACTCAATAATTCAATATTCAAAGCAGAGTTTGAATACTGTGTAGTAAATGGGGCGAAGGCCATGTAGAACCAATGCTGTTCTCAATGACTGCTTATTAGGTGAGGTCTGTCCAGCCCAAGGACAGAGCAAGGCAACACTTCTGAGGGAAAATAGTATATAACCACCTCACTTCATAGCTTACTATAATGCATAATACAGTCAAATTCAAGTGTAAAGAAACTTGCAAACTTCAAATGCTCAACACTGCGTAATGCCAATTTACTCCTCAGAATAATTTTATGTACCAAAAGCAACTAGTTTGTTACCTAACAGTTTGGTCTGCCTGATTAAAGTTTTGATTTTGGGGGAAAGAAAATGCTACTTTAAAAACCCCCCACAGAACACAACACCAAACACACCATGCTAACTAAAGCCACCAAAAATAAAAAGCACCTTGATGGTTTAACAACTTCAGTCATTATGAACTGAACTTTAAACTGAAAATCTTTGCATTCTTACATAGGCATATTAAAAAATAAATCCATCTGTGTAGCACTAAACAAGGTGACAAAACTGTTCCAATAGTTACAGTGACCAGTTAGAAAATCCCTTGCAAATGAGAAAATACTCATTTCAAGAATGCCCTTTCTTTCATGTCTCCCATTAAGGCTGATACTGGGACAACACATGGGTTTAACTTAATGTTTGTTTTCTTAGTTTTATGTAAACATTGTTTTGTGTCCTCCCTTCAGTTTCTGTGAGTTATTGACAGGACTCTGAAGTTGCTACAAACCAAAAAAAATATTAATCTATTACTGTTATTCAAAATCTTTGTCCCTTCTTTTGCCTCAGGTGGAGGCAAAATAAGTCCACACTCAATCAGAGAATTATCATTAATAAATCACTGTTAAAACAATGTAGTGTCAAGTGGAATTCTATAATGAATTAACAAGGCTCTAATACAAGCTGTATTTTCATAATACAGTGAGGGAAAAAACCCCTTATTCAATTTCCATATAACATCAGCATTCAGTGAAACCTGAACTGTGAGAAAGATTTAATTACTTGGGCTGTTTTTATTAAAGAAAATTAGGGACAGCAAACACATTGAACAAGAACTAAGGAACCAAACTTGCTGTATGAAACAAAATCTTTTTAGGAAATTCAAACCATGTTCTCTTGGAAAACTTCTAAATTCCACTGAGCAACAGAAGAACATCTCTTAGGCTCACCTTGAATCCCACATGCTGCACAAACCCACTTTCTGCATGCATCTGCTGGAGCTTTTGTTTCTTCAATTTTTTATATTCTAACAGTTCCTTGTATTCAGGTAGCTCTCGATATGTTACTGGAATACTCTCTTCATCCTTTTTGGGGTTAAAAAAAACAAACCAGGAACAGTCATACTTTAGGAATATAGTAATTAGTAAGATGCATATTCATGGCATAAATCAGGATGTATGATTAATAATGGTTGAGAAAATAATGGCAATGTTTTCTAACACACTGGGAAAGTATTTTTAAAAACATAACACAAAACACTGCATACAGCTATCTTACATTTTATTTTCTATTATTTATACTTATTATTTGCACTAAAGCAAACCCCACATTATCCTTCAAACAAGTTTCTTCTGGTGAAGACCTCAGCTATAGCATAAAGGGGAGATCAGGGCCTAACTTTAATTTCCAGTTTGTTTTGGTTTTTTTTAATATCATCTCAGATGTCTAATGGCAATTTGCATATAATCCACCTGTCCACCATACACTGTGAGCAAACTGGCAGCTGCAGTAGAAGAGTCAGCTTTTGTTTAAGACAGAGATAGTTTATTTTAGTTGTAAACACTGGGCAACAGACACTGCACTTGAGAACTAAAATTTCAGGTCAATTTTATCAAGTTAATTGACCTTTCTCTTTACTAATCTGTGGAATGGTATGAATGAGTACTTTTCGTAGGATAGTTATGAACACTGTTCTGCAGTATTTTCAAAGCTGTAAAAATATTAAAAACAAATTACACCATTTTACAGTTTAAAGAATTTTCATACAAACTCAGGTTTTGAAAAGATACATAAAGTCAAGACAGTACCAAGCTCCTGTTATATGTATTTTTTTCTTTGAAGACAGTCAATCTTAACAGTACTAACTTCTCACCTTTATGTGTAAGAATAAAAAGTGATGAGAAGCACTATTCCATGACTGAAAGGGCAGAACTTTCAGAGTTATCCAACTTCTTCATCCCTTTACTGTCTCTTAACAGTAGAGAAACAAAAGACTGCTGTTTTCCATAAATTATGAAGTTTGTTCCCTACAGACTCGTGCACAGATCTTTGCCAGATCTACAGCAAATTGTTCCCTGTTTTTCAAGAATTTTTTTCAAGATTCCTTATTTTTCTCATCCAGTTTCCTTCAACAAAGACTGAGGGTCTCTCTGTTATGAAAGAACAGAAGCTCCAATTCAGATGCTCCTTTCAGCACAACTATTTCATTGCAGCACCTGTACTTGGTAGGTGTCACCTGTTCTTAAAGATGACCAGTCTTTACTGACATAGAGCAGTTTTCAGATCCTACACCAACAGGAACGGACAGGTAGGGAAAACAAGTACAAGAGAGTAATTAAAATTCTTCTAATGTAGCCTAAATGCATAATATCTTTTTAAGAATCTGTGAAGGCTGTAGATTCTGTATTATTTAGTAAGTTTATTAAAGGAAGTGAGAGAAAGAGGCTTGCTCTTTAGTATTAAATTGCCGAAGGCCTTATCAATTATTTAATTGTAATTATGAACCTATATAAAGGACTAGACTGCAAATGTGCAGAGAAATTATGGTAAAATGACATGATTCAGTTGTGTGGTGATAAAATACATTCTCTTAATACAAAATACAGATCTACCTTCCATGCAAAGCTCAAGTTTTTCTGACAAAAACTGCCTGTCACAAAATAACTGTATATTGAACAAGGTAAGCTTTAAGAGCTCCCTGTGTGGACACTGTAATCTGCAATAGTAAGTAGCTGTATTCTAGAACAGACTATTCACAAAATTAAGAAATCATAACTGAAAAGTAAATTAACTCTGTCGGGAATAGTGTCTTCACTTGGAAATAACTCATTTCTACCAATATAAAATTTTTCAGGAATAGTTATGCTATTCAAGCTGACTGGTAATATTCAGGCAAAATCTTTTGTCTTTACATGGGAACAGCATCTGGTAATTCCACTGTGAAGTCAAAAAAACTCTAATTTTCTTGCTACACTGCATTTCTTCTGCACCATGATTCAAAGTATTTTTCTTTAAGACAGTGACTGTCATTAAGAGACTTGACTTTTAACATTAGAATAGAATCCTGCACATTCATTTTGAATATACTTTATGATCCTTTTTTGCTTCCAAATTGCTTTCATTTTGCACTGGTAATGGGGATTATTTTGTGACGGAGCTCACCTGGGTCTTTCTACATTACTTCCAGTCAGAAATATATCCATCTGGAAATGCTGCACTAGTGAAGANAAAAAAAAAAAAAAGGTGGTGGGAAGGCTGCACAAGTCCACCATTATCACTGCAAAAATGTGAAACTGCAACTTCTGCCCCAATTAGAATAAATTCCAGGTGATTTATGGTGCCCATGTGTTTTAGAGTTAAGACACCAGGGCAGAACCAAAATGTTTTAGAAAACTGTTCAAAACAGAAAATATGTATTTAAAAACAATACAGAACAAAAGCATGTTTCCTCAAAAACAGTTCCACTGCATCTCTTCTAATATGCTTTTTGCTTTCCAGGCCCTTTAAGGTTCTTACTGGAACACGTGAAGTTACCAGGAATGTCTGTAGATGAACTAAAACACCATCAGAGAGAGAATTCAGAATGGGAGTGAAGATAAGATTTAAGACTGAGAAGCAGGTGAGTAAATTTAATAATTAAGGGAGACTATGAGGTGCAGGCAAAAAAGTCAATAAAGAAAATAAACAGACTTAATAGTGGGTGGCCTCAATACTTCTGTCATGTAACCAGCTTTTCACACACAAGGTGTCGCCAGGCTCACCAAATGAAAAAAATTTAAAAAAAATTAACAAGTCAGGTTCCCTAGCAGTAGGAAATATTCCCTCTATAATTCTTCGTGGAAATGGGAATAACATTTGCCTAAATTCTTGTAGCAATATTGCATGTGATAAATTAAGGAAGCAGCACACTCCATGATGTAGTAATTTACTGTGTTAGGATGTCTACTTGAATCTGCCTCTAAGAATACACAAATTTGCTTGTTGATTGACAATTCGGTCTGTCAGTTCACACTTTGGAGCGGATTATACAAAATCCATAATTAATTCAGTCACTAAAAAGCAACAAAAAGCAATGAATAGCATTTGAATTTTACCAGAGCTCTACATAATTTTCCTAAAACACATCTTTAAGCAGAATCACAACTATATAGTTTACATTATTATAACCTATCTCATGCTAGATCACTTTTTGAAAATATACAACTAAAACTTCTGTGAGCTATCTCAGGACAAAACTGTTTATAGGATTTCTTTTACAGACTTCCTTCCTGATTCAGTCTAAATATTTTGCTGTTGGAAGCCTTTATATTAATGACGTGTTTATAATTCAAAATGGTTCATGAATCTTACTACGATTTCATAGTTACTTGGCGATATTTATTTTATGGTGAAGGTGCTTAATCCTCATATTATTCACTAAACAAGGTCAAAATGAGAGTAAGCAAGACATTCTCCGATTTAAATGACATACCGATACTTCCTCTTCTGCTGCAGTATCCATATGGCTGTGGAAACTGCATCTGTCATCATCTTCATCCATATAAACTGGAGGTTCATGGGATGTCATGAAAGTTGAAGGTTTGAAAAGATGTTTATTTAAAGGATGTTGCCGTCTACTTGATGACTAGAGTGAAAAAATTATATATTTTTAAAAACATGCCTTCATTATCATTTAAATAATTTTGATTGATAAAACCTTGCCAGAAAATTGTGCTTTTGCACTAAACAATCTATCATCTTCCCAATTACTTTTATTTAAATCTCTGTATCAGAGCCTCACACAGCTGGAGTTCTTCTGCCCCATAACAAGGTGAACAGTGCAACAGTTCGGTAAAAATGCAGCAAGAAAGACCCTTACCATAAACACCCAACCATCTAAACAGGTGAGACTGACAAGAAGAGATGAACTCAAAGTAAGGCTGTTACAATTCTCAAGACTGATAACCAAAGCGCAAAGATATTACAAAATATCCAGTGGTCTGAGTTTGAAACTAAACAAAGAAGTAAGTTTTGCACAGGTCCAGGAGCCAAGAGACCAGTCCATGCTTATCATCAACTTCTTCTATTTGTGCCCTAAAAAACCATAAAAATCTAAGTGTAGGATAACTGTACATATTTCTTTCCTAGTCCAAGACAGATAAGGCAATTCATTCCACCCTAAAAGGTTTCTAAGAGAAAGAACTGCTCTCTGAAGGATCTTTTTCATTGTCACTGCATGGAAAAGGAACCTAAAAAATATTAGGTGAGATAAATTACTTCATTAGTGCACATCTAAAACCTTTCAACCTCAATGCTGCCTGAAGGTGTAGAATGCATGCCAGTTTTAAAAGGCACTCAACCCCTATTACTTATTCCCCAATGGAAGAGTAATTAATATCAAAAAGATCTTGGGGTGAATGAAACTGATTCAACCTTTTACTGAGATACTTTCCAGACCAGCATTTTGACATCTTGATGTCAAATCTCACATTCCTCAATTAAAAAAAACCCCAGTATGAATCAAAAAACATGGCTTTTTAAACAAGAATAAAAGAGAGGACTGTCTTACACTGTGCCTAGCTTCTGTCATACAGATAAAGCATAAGGAATACTTGCAATAGTAAGTACTTTCTCTATTTTTAGCAAGAGCTTTTATCCCAGAAGGTTCCTGTATCAGAACATTACATGCAATATATACTATTACAAACATGTAATACTACAGTACAACCACTTATCTCTAAAGAGGGATTCAACCTCTAAAGAGGGATCTATCTAGCATTATTTTACAGTTGTGCACAGTTTAAAACAAAGGCAAAGATTGCACAAATTATATTCGATGGAATGTATCTACACAGACAGGGGTATTACTAGGAATTGAGATTAGCTCCATTCACTCTTAAGGGAAGAGATGAAGTCTGGCACCTCTGATCTGCAGAACTACTACAGTGCACAAAAGAAAAATGAGCATTTTGTTCCAAGTCTAATGTACTATTCTGTTAATTTTTCCACTTTCTGCCTTATGATCACCGACTACCTGTGTTTTGCTGATTTTATCGTTTCCCTTAAGATTTCAAACCCCTTCCTGTATAATGTTAGATGGTATTTCAGCTTGAGCTGACACTGCTATTTACATTTTCTGTTAAGAGAAAACAGATCTACATTCCATACTAGATCTGGAAATCAAGAAAGGAAAACTATCCATGCTTATATGGGAGTACTATTATGCATATAGTTATAACCTAGGAATTTAACTGAGGATTTCAATTCTCTTTTTCCACAATCTACCTCTGGTAAAGAATGAACTTAAAACACTACTTAAAAGCAGACAGTTAAAAAATCATTTCTCCTCTGGGAAATGTATCTTCTGGATTAAGCTTAAAGGCAGATGCACTAATGATAAACATTAAATTGAAAATGATAAGCCATAACTGAAGAACTGAATACTAGAATACTAAATCTCTAATGCAGTTGTATTTTCACCCACAGTAGATAATGGTTACACAGGAAAATAAACTCATGCATTCTGCTTAATTTCCTGTATCACTTGTCAGAAGAAACATCATGTCATATGAGTAGATACACAAAGCAACTTCACCAAGATATTCAAGAACTGAAGAGGCTTCTAACCCCTCCAGTAATCATTTTAAAAAAGCATCCTGGACAACCCCCATGGAGAAACGCAAGTATTTTCTTGTGAAGCATCCCTTTTGACACATTTTCTCACATTAAATATATCTATGCTTCTTTTTTCCCCATAGATATGTGCTTTAAGTTCCAGCATCCAGTTCTCACAGTTCTATTATTGGCAATAAAGCAGGTATACTGCAGTTGCAGTATATGTGCATACTCAATATCAAAATTAGGGCAAGCGTAACATAAGCATGACCCAGGCTGCCAATACCCCCTTGCCTTTCCTTTCTGCCACATCATCTCCACTGGAGACTTGGAAATAACTGCAGCCTGGCACACTGCTGTCAATCTGTGCTCTAAGTAGACAGATATATTATCAGCCTGAGAGCTCAATTCCCCCACATGGCCCTGTTTGTTTGATTTTTCTCTTCTGCTGTATTTCTGACACAGGTTACAAATACCAAATGGAGATGCTGCCTCAGTACAGACCAGGGCACAGTGACCTTACTCTTACAACCTGGTGATAAGGGTATGAATCATACTGTGAAAACAGATGTAAGGATTAGATTTGTTCTGCATATAAGCCTAGGAAAAATCTGTGGGATGGGAGCGCTACCGTTGTAGTATGAGAATGTTAAAGAGTTTTAAAGAAAATATGTTCTACTCCTGGTTATATTGTGCTTGCACTAAGAATAGTGGAGTTAAAGAGCTTCATGGATCACTGTTCAAGTTACTGAACAATATGGTTAGAATGTCCCCACATGTACTGAGTAAGAATTCCCTCTATTTATCAAATACAGTATCTGCTGCCTGGCAGCATTGCACACATTCTGTAGTAACAGTCTTTCCAAATAAAACTAAGAGGAAAGAAGAAAAGACATGCGACCAAGGTAATTTAAAGCAGCGCAGTGACATCAAGAATTCCAAGGTTTATAATTTTCAGAAGTAGATTTCCAATACCATTTGAAATTAGCCCCATAGTATTTTAATATTATATTACAGAAATTAGCCCCAATTGTACAAGTGATTTAGAAGTCTGGCAGACAAATCTCACCATAGTATTTAAAGTATCAGCATTTCCAGCTGGTTTTTTGGTTCTTCTGCCAGAAAGCACTTTTCCAATACACAAGGTGGCAGACAGTCATATCTGCACCTTCCCTGCCTCTGTTTATAAAGCAGAATAGTAGATTAAAATCCTGGTGAAAGTAAAATGGTATTACCATGATGGATGGTAAACTGGAAAGCCTCCGATACAAGCAGTTATTGTGTGCAGTAACTTCAGTAACTGCTAGGAGACAATTGGGAGGGTCTGACATTTTAAATGATTAGACATGAGCAGTGGGAGATCATTCTGTTGCCCCTCTGGCAGTAACTTTTGTTTCCAACCTTTTAAGGGGCTGTATCTGGAAATCTGTCTTTTTGCAGAATCAATGTAAGGCTTTCTTTATTCTTAATCAGAAAACACCATGTACAACTGGATGCAAAAAGAGTAATGTTACTCCACAAAATGAGGTTTTGAAGAACTTTTGTAAATGCTGTGGTAACAAATAAAACTCCCCAAAACAAGAAACAAAAACCCCCACAAAACCTGAGACTGCCATCTCCAAATGCCTATGGTCCTCAATAGTAACCACGAGTACCACATTACTTAAATCAAAATATGTGACTGGTCTGCACAGAAATTTTGTCTTTTCTTTTGCAAATTAAGATTTCTCAGGACCATAATATTTTCTCATCCATTCCAAGATCAGGAAAAGCACTGTATTTTAAAGGTAATTTATATGCCCACGCTATTTTAACCATCATGTTGCAAATCAAAATAAAACAAGACATTTCAGTCTTAAGCCTGTGGTTGTGCTAAGTCAGTTATATATAATTTTACATGGTTTTGCTAATTAGAATATTGCTGTACAATATGAATCATAGGGCTTATCTTCTCTCAACAAGGTTTTCACTACCACTTCTTGATCAATTATAGTGTATTTACAAATCAGGAAAAAGTACCCCAAAACCATAATTCAACCCTGTTAGTTCAGTTTGCAATGTAACTACCAATCCAACCATGTCCCCAAGAGCTGCCAATATGAAACTACAACTAACATCCACCTCGCTCCACAGTGCTACTGGCAGAAGAAAAATATTACTTAAGTAAGAAATATACACAAAGTGGAACTAGTTAACAAGACTGCACTCATCAATACTTAAATCTATTAAAAATATTAATGATTTCAACACAACTTGCACATAAATACAAACAGAAATAGAGAATTTCTGCTGTAATGCTGTCTCACCTTTTTGGAATATAAATATAGGTTTGGAGTTCTTCCTGGAACTGGAATACCAGCTTTAGTCAGTTTAATAAAATATTTTTGTACTCTACTGGCAACCTATTAAAAAAACAACATACAACAATTAGCTGTCAAATGAAATGTAACTGGTCTTCACTTCAAAGTTTTTCCAGCATTGCTATTTACACTGGTTCAAAATATTAGGACACAAAATCCTCCATTTCTACTTTGTGACAACTAATCTAATTGGTACCTATCTTGCAATGCTGCATTTATACTATATCTAGATGCTTTGATGGTTTTCAGAGAAAAAAAAAATACTATTCTTTAAACGTACACAAACAATCTAGAAAATCTTGTCTTAGAACTTTAGTAGTTTGCTTCCTGCTGAAGCTAAACTTAACTCACTCTCAACAATGACACATACATTATACATAGTTACCATACAGAAAGTATGCCTCCAGTTTATTTATGAAATAAGTAAGCATGACTTAATGTTTTCAGGTATGGAGAAATACACCTAGAAGTATAAATATGATCAGAGATGAGGCAATCCTGTTATACTGAAATACTTAACTACACTCCTACCTGAAAGCACACAACTGAAATAGAAGAAATTAAAATACTGTAAACACAGAACATCAGCACTTTTACTTCTAGTCAAAATGGAGAAATTCTGTCATTTTAGAGGAGAAATTCCAACAAGTTAGATGCAGAAATACTTGGTGTCTCCACATCTTTGTCCTTTTGGGGATCTGGACCCCACAACAAAACTAATTCTGTCTGTGGTATTCACATCTGCTGATTCTACAGTATGGAGGAGCAGGAAATGCAGCACTCCAGTGTAACTCAGTCTAAGCACAGTTGGTGCCACTATACTTTCTATGTAGAATTAAATTCATGCTGTCAAAATCTAATGAACAACTAGATCTGGTAGCTTTGTCATGGGCTTTGGGGCACTTTAAACATTCTGTATTTCAGATCGAGTATGAGAGTCATGTTGTTATTAGTGAAATGCAGGCCCTGCTGTTACATTTTTAAGACAAAGTGATTACTGAAAATATACTGAATTTCCTTTACTGATATTTAAAAAAATAAAATTAAAAAAAGTCAAGAAAAGGGAATACTTCTCAAAGTGTTTTACTTGTTACCTGCTTTGCTGTTCTATTTCCCAGTTCATCAGCTATCTTCTGCCACCGTCGGGATTCTACTTCTTCTGGTGGATACTTCAAAAGCAATTGCTCAAGTTTTTTCTAAATCAGCAGTGAAAAAAAATAAATTTTTCCTAGTAGAGGTATGAGTTGTCAAGAGGTAAGTATCTATATACATGTGACTCTGATCTCCCAAGTGCTATAAACATTGGCACACAATCTGCTTTTACACTCATGTATGTTATCACAGCTACAAAATGAAAGAGTTTCCCATTACCTGTTCCTCTACAGTCCACAGCTGGTTAAAAGTTTCAGGTTTGGTCTCATCACAAAGTCGCCCTCTTATCATCTGCTCAAATACAGGATATAGAATGGAATACATGTTTAGAGAAAGTACGGTTAGGAAAAATTAATTTACTTTCCTACCTAAGTAAAACCAAAACCAAATCAAATAAATGCATGAGAACTGAAAATAAAATTTGCGTAAACCAAAGGTAAGTTCTCAGATTTGAGCACATGAATGACATGCCATCACTAACATGAACATATGAGGTTAAGATTATTCACACACATTGAAAAAAAGAATATTAAAAATTACTGTTCCATATTTTTTTTCTTTCTTTTTTAATAACTACCTGTGGGCGACTGTTTGTAGAACCTTCTGGACCATCACTTAAAGGCAAGACAGAGTATGAAATAGACTCTCCATCTTTCTTGGGATCCAAAGGACTTTTTGGTCTTGCAGGTATACCTACTGTAAGCAACACAAAGAAAGAATTATTAAACATCCCCTCTGGCCATTTCTTTCTTGTAACATATGCCCACTTTCCTTTACCTTTGTCAAAAATCAGCTTCACTCTCCTACTGTTACGTTTGCGGTTTTTGAATTCTCTCTCAAAGTTTCCAAGGCTAGTGGTGTATTGGTCCCAGGCAATCTCAGGGAGCTGAACAACTCTCTGAGGATATGGAAGACCCATATCAACCTGAAAAAACAAGCAGGAAAAGTGAAAAGTAATATTTAATGCAATTGCTCTACAGCCAAACAAAAGCTACACGTACCGAAACATTATAAAAACCTGATTTTAGCCAACAGCAGAATTGAAAATCAGAACTTTTGAAATGCCATGCAGCACACAGTCTTTTTAAGAGAAGGTATCTTTCAAGAATAATACACAACAGTGCATATAAAATATGCAGCGGCACGGTCAATGATGGCTTATTGAGCATAACATTTTGAAGTGTGTATTTCACAGCTGAAATCGATCAGGTGTTTCCAACTTCAATATGCTGCTACTGTCTATCTGCCCTTTATGAAACTCAGGATCCGTACCTTTCTTAATGCAGCAACCTGTAAGAGTTTTATCATCTCATAAACCTAAAATCCTCCCATCAAAGAAATCAATGTCTATTTTACACTGATTTTACTGTCTTATGCCTAGAACAAAACTGTTGCAGAGCTCACCTCTTTATTTAAAGGTCAACTGTAAGACAACCACTCCTTTGGTTTTGACACAAAACCACACCAGATACTTTAAACTGTCTTCAGTATTCCCCCATAAAAGAATTATCAAATGAAACACTATTACATCATGCACGCTATTAACTCATCACAAAATTTAACAGAAAGACAACTACTGAAACCAACAGGCTTACATCAGACATAGGTCTCTACAAACCTAGGAAAAGAGCACCATAAAACACCCACTTCATTCCTCACTGAAATACAACATGTTGCTACCAGACTAGAAGGTCAGCAGTGTTTGTCACTGGCAGATGCCCCAGCGATGAAGTATTCAAGCTGAAAACATTTTTTCAGTATTCCTCTTACTACAGGGCTTTTTAAAGCTTGAAAAGAAAATGTTTCCTTATTGAAATGAATTCTACTCTACCAGACAATATTCTGTTATCTGTAACTCAGCTATGTTTTCTAGTGTTCCTTTTGGTTTAGGCTCTGAAGTATGTTTCCTGTTCTTTAAAAAACACCCCACCAAATTCACTCAAAGCACAACATTCCACTTCTCAAATGAGAAAAATTAGAAATTTTTTATCTGATACTTCTGGTCACCTGCAGATTTCAGGTTGTCTTAAAATATCTACATTACAATTAGAAATTTAAAAATTACATTTCTACATACCAAAAAAAAAAAAAAAAAGGGAAGAATGTGTATCTAATAAAATCATTGAAGATCTATGTCTTACAGATTGAAGAAGAAATCAAAGGGCTATTGTTGCTCAGCAGATAAAGGACTTTAAACTCAAAATTTTTATGCAAGTATATATACACACACCTATTCTCCAATTTCTATATATGAGGAATTACTTGTTATTAAAAAAAAATTCCAAGTAAGACTTAGGAAAAGCCCATAGAAATACCTTCTTCTGGAGTCTTTCCACAAATCCAATAGGATCTTTCAGTGCTTCTCTCTGGTGTCTGCCTAAACTTTCAAGGTCTTGAACTGCTTGAGTACGTTGAGCCTCGAGTACAGCAATCGTCTGTAACAGTCTCTGATAACTACAGAGACAAAGGAAAACATCTCACTACATTTGCCTTTGTAAGTCACAGCCCCCCCATCTAAACACTAGCCATGGTTATCTACTAGTACCTACCAGATTTCACAGCTTATCCGAAACATTTCATAGACATTTTTACGGAGTTGTATTAAAAATATAACCACATATATTTTAAGTAGGAGATGAATTTACATAAACCCATAAAGAAAAAAATTAAACTCTCCAATGATTTCCTTTAAATGTAAATTCTATACTAACTAAAAGAGTATGGTCTCACAGACAAACTATATTCATATTCTCAGTAGATATGACAAACAAGCTTTGCTTACAAAATTAAAAATACCACAAACAAAATGACCTAATTTCTCTTCCACTTCACTATCAGCTTCTCCACCCCAATGAAAATGACTCTACCACAGAATTTTAGCATTTTGCTCAACCAAACACAGGCTGGACAGGAATGGTTTGGAAATTTTATCTCAACTTTTAAGCCCCACCTTAGAGCAAAATACAAGAATCACTTATGTAACAATAAACCAAGGAATTAGTAATCTGCAAAATAAGTACATACAAAAGAGATTCCTCTAAGAATATAGAAGTTGAATGAAAATGTCAGCATCCCCTGAAATCTGCCATCCCAGATTAAAACAATTTTGACTATTTAACCAAGACATCTGAACATCATTGATGTGACTGTTGTACCTGTACTCAATCAAGCATGTTGCCCAAACTGTTTTTGATGATGCTAACTCAGTCAGGAAATCATATGTTTTAACACAGCCTTTACAAAACAGTTAACTACATTTAATACCTTTTATTAACTTTCAAGTTACAGCTGCCCATTTCAGTCTCTGAAATAATGTAGTTACCCATGGCCCCTGTTGTTGCAAATTATTATGTATCCTTTTTTCCCTTAAGAATGTTTTCTGACACTTAGCATTACAACTGTAATTTCGTTCAGCACAAAATACAACGTAACACATACGAAAATCAGGTAAGAGCTATTTGCTAGTACAGTATTTCAGCAAGTTTTCTTTCTATTCCCTTATTGCTAAAATGAAGACAAGCCCAGCACGATGAATGACATGTGTACTCCAGAGAAGATCCAGAGGTTATTGAGCTAATGCAAGTTTTTCAATTGACTGCACTGTAATTGGGTAAGATTTTAAGTGGAGGGAACTAAACAGCCTCAAGGCAAAATACAGGCTTTATACCTTCAAATATTTAAGTTTCTACCTAGACATTAAACTGCTGACTCCCCATGGAAAAGGGTAATTTTACTTCTGCTCAAGTGTAATATTTGAAAACATAAAATACAGCTATGCTTTCTGAAGTATGAAACTAAAATACTGAACTTATTTAAAAACAGTAGAATACAATTACATTATAAATTTAGTACTATTTATATTTGTCTGCACTATTCTGGTTTATATGGAGCTAAGATGCTTGTTAAATAGGTCATTAATATTGGGAACAGCACTGGAATTCTTTCACTACTAGAAAAGTGCTTCAGTTTCGTCTAAACAAAATAACTTGGCACGAAGTGAGAGAATTAATGGGGCTATTCTTACAAACAACTTACTAAAGTACTGACAGCACATCAAAACTGGCCTGAGACAATGCTGCAGCTCAGGCAGGTAGTTCCAGGAGTCATCAGCCATGGCGCTCAGATCTCTGCTTAGTCCTACAAACAGCATTTCAGTGATTGCTGAGCTTTGTGCTGGGCCAGCCCTGTCCCTGCTCAGGGGACCGTGGCACTCGGGAGGCACAGCCTGCCTTGAGCCCAGGGAAATGGAACAGGCAACATGTCTGGTGTAGATGCAGCTGTAACAACACACAAGAGCTTAATGACACCTGGGGAGAGGCTTTAACCTGGACAACAGAAAGATGTTTCCATCAGCAGGTGCCAAAACTCGAGTTAACACAGTCACGGTACCAGAGGCTCAGCAGTGCGCACAAATTTGCATCTGACAAAAAGGAAGGTATTTATTTAACATTCTTTTCTTGAGCTGTTTTCCCTTATTTATTCAAACTGTATTTAAGTGATTGCTTTTCTAAATGAAATTGAAAGAAAATAATAATTTCATTTAACGTATTTAAATACATACACGAAAAAAGCAACCAAATCTTGGAGATTTAAATGAAGTGATAATTTAATGATGATTCACATGCATAAAATAAGGGAAGAAATCATCTTAATGAGGTAGCCTTAAATAATTTAGTCTGAACGGAAAGAGATGAATTTACATTTGGGGAGAAATAACAAAGAAACAAGAATATTGAACTCCAGTTACTTCCCTCATTAAAACATCCATCTGACCTCACTGTAGTGGTCTTCACGGAATTGAGTAAAAATATGAGAATGCCACGATCATTCAAAAACGTGTCATGTGATGCAGCCAAAGAGCAGCATTATAGTGAAAAAATTCAAGAGACGACAGTGGTTTCTGAACAAACTGTTCCAACAGAAACATTTCCCGTCACTTTTTTGTACCTCTGCTAAGAGAGGCATTAACTTGGAGCTCTTTATTTTAACCTCCATATTCAGTTTTTATGCAGTAATATATTCTGAAGCCCAGGCATAAGACTGCAATTTTATCAAGGGATTATCAGAAATACTGAAATACACAAAAATGAGCATTTTGGGGTCTTATATTGCCAAGTAAAAAAACCTGAAAATACTAGTCTTGAAATACATGGTTTGCATAGCCCATATTTGGTACTTTAGATGTGCTGCAGAACTGCATTCTCCCCAAGCCACTGCACCTCCTTTTCAACTCCAACATGAATTTTTAGTGGACTGTATGGCTGCGTATGTTCTTTTAAGTTTCAAACCACTATTGTTTCTACAGGTTTGTACAGGCTCTCTGGCCCTACATGACTATAATAAAGCCAAGTATTTATCTGAAAAGGCAGCAAGCTAAGTACCAACACACACATTAAACAGTCTCTTGAAGGCTTTGTCTGTTCTGGCCACTTAGTCTCAAACGGTAACATAATGTTTCTGCCACATTACACTAAAGACACCATGTGAATAATTTCCAGGACTATTTAAAAAAAAAAGAAAAAAAAAAAGAAAAAAGCCAGCTAACAATTTTACTATCTATCTTTCCAGGTTCTTCTCTAAGTAAGCACGGTTCTGATTCAAACTACCTCCTGCAGTTCTCCAAAACTTAAAGTCTAATACAGTAAGAAGAACCCTGCTCACTAGACTGCTGCAATGCTGGATCCACCCTTCAAAGGAGGCAAAGAGCAACCATCTCTAAATCATTCAGCTGCAATTCCATAATGTTCTCTGAAAGATCTGTCAGTAATTACCAAAATTATGTCACATCCTTTGTCAAAACAAAACAAACCTACACAACTAAAAACGCAAAACGCATAACCTGAATAAACTCAGTCCCCTACACTGACTGAGGTTGCACTTTCCTCAGTGCTAAATACTAACTTGCTGGCACAAACAAAACTCAAGGCAGTTTTCTTTGCAGGAAAACTTTCACTCCAGAGAATGTAATTCTGTGTTTCCACAATCCCAGTACTGAAATACTCTTGTAAATTCTTAAATCATGTTAATTGCCAAGAATCTTCCAGATGAACACTTGAATCATTCACTATAGTACAGAAACAGTTTCAGTATCTCCATGCTGAAAAACCTTGATTAACATTGTTTTTTGAGGGATTGATATTTAAAAAAGGAAAGTTACTTCTTACAGATTGATACTGATCAGCAGCAATTCCTGCTGATTCAGTTTTTCTTTTGCACAGTGATAGCTACTCCACTCTTCTGGATTGCTCCAAGAAATAATTATCACAGGGCAGAGCCAGATTTCTGAAAGTCCTGCCATAAGCAATGAGTTATTAGTGTGCATTTATATGACCCTTGGTTAGGGGACACAGCAGTCTCCTCTCCTGCCTGTGACAAAGCTTGAGAGGAGTGTAGCCAGTGCCTTAATGAGCCCTATGTCCATTCTGATCCAGCTTGCTGAGAGCTACTTTCAATATGCTTTTCCCTTTCATTCCAAAATTATTTACATTTCCAAATCTAAGTACCCAGAGTCACATCACAGATTTTATTTTTCTCTGCATCATGAACTAACAACAAACCATAGAAAGCACTAAAGCATATGGGTCAATCTGCATTAATGATTGCATGTTTCTTAAGTTGACTCTTATTTTTTCTGCTAAATTACTTGACATTAGCCTATAAAAGGATCATCCAGTATTTTAAAATAAATTAATTTCATGATTACAATAAGAGTCATTCAGTCAGAGGCCAGTTCCTCCATGGTTTCTGAAGGTTTCCTCTCCATTGAAGAGAAGACCGTACCACACTTTAAACTTTAATCAAATGAGTGATGTGAGAACTGATAGTAGAAAATGAAGTTTAACTTTTAGGTAGCTAATTCAAATTAGTGGATGGCATAAAGTGGTTGTTGACAACATTCACACCAATAAAAAAAAAATCAAAATCAGTTCAAAATCAATATCAAAAGATAAAGTCACTTGAAATTCCTTTGGCAACTTACATAATTTTGTACCTTGCAAATACTTTGATGTCTAAATAAAAAGAAGTGATTTATCCTCTTAACTTATAAAATGTTGTGCAGCTGATGGTCACCAACTTCCACTCCCAAACTAACTGCACTTCTGCAGCTATGTAGTTCACAATATGGTAAGATGTATAGTCTCAATTTAAGGGTTTTGACAGCAAAAATACGTGTACAATAATTCAGAAATACAGCTTAGTTCCTGTGCAGGTAGGAATTGTTTTACACAAAGGAGTATACATGTTTTATACATGTAACAAAACACGGCTAAAATATACATAGGAAAAAAACTTACTATTTTGTATTTCGAAGAGCTGTGACACAAAACCTGTCTGTATCAGCCACTGGGAGTATTTGAGCAAGTCTTTGTTTCATTGCCATCTGCTGGCACTCCCGCAAAATACAGATTACAACCTGTTCTTCAATACTCAAAGTCACTTATTACTCTGCATTTTGGTCTACTAACAGCAACTCAGGAAAAAAAAATCCCTTTATTAGATCATAAGACAAAGTATTGGATTTTAAACATAAGACTGTAAATTACTGTAGGAAAAGGGAAACATTAATTGCACTTAGAATTTCCAAGATACCCAAGGCAGCTGAAGTTAAAGAGATTGGCTCCCTGGAGAAATCTGTAGAGTCAGATCAAACACAATCCTGTCATTTCAAAGAAGCAAGTGGGGTTTTTCATTTGGGTTTTGTTTGTTTGAGTTAAGAAATAACAGAAAATGTTTGCAGCTTTTAAGGCTGGCCTGAAATCTTTGCCCGTGTCACAACATAGTAATTCTGACACAAAAGTTTCTTACAAATTATTCTGATATGCATCCCAGATTTAAAAAAAATAAAAATCTCTAATTGCACTATGGAAGAGGGCTGGGATTCAATGCTGGACTTAGTAGATGTGGAGTGGGCCTTCTTTGATCTCCCTTCAGAATCAGAAAAGAGTTTCAGGGCATAATCAATAAGGCCATACATGTATCAACCCCTGTCAGGACTTAGAAAAACACCTTTGCCTGGAGAATGCAGCATATGGGAGGTTTTTACTTACCTAGTGCTCAGACACTATGAGCAAGGTAATCTACTTACAGCCAGTTCTACAACTCATTATGAAATTGCTTTCTACTGTGGCTTAACCTCTTTACACACACTGTCGTTTACTGTCTATATTGTATTATATGTATATATATGTATTACTGTCTATACTGTCGTTTACTATCTATATTTCATATTCATGATTCAGACCTTTTAAAATACTTCAAAGACAAGTAAATAATTAAACTGCATCTCCATTTCATATATTAAACAACTGAAGTATATATTAGATAGCTTCTCCAAGTCTACTGTGCCAGGAACAGAACAGAAATCACTATTTCCGAATGCCATCCTCACATCTATTGAAAACAAAACAGAACTAAGCCAAAAAGCACAGTTTTTAAAGGACATTTTTAATAAACCAACAAATCCTAAAGCAAAATAAAAACTCCTACTGCAGTCCTTCGTCTGGATGCAAAAGAACCATTTTCCACTCCAATTTTACCTTCCTTCTAACTTTACAGCTTCAGACTTATTTCAAGCATCTGAACAGTGGTTATGAACCCGCAAACCTCCTTTAAATTCTTAACTCTTCCCAAAACCAGAACACCCACTCATATTTCTATAAGCTTCATTCTTGTCAAGAGCTGTGCAACATACTCAGCAAGATTTAATATCAGCTGTACAAAAGCACCTTCATCAAATATCCACATTTCCAGCCAGTTTTCAGAATTTTTAGTGGCAATTAGGTCTCTGTGCCCATAAACAAACATGGAACTTGTTTCAGTCCTGTCAGCAAAACAGCATCCATCAGTCCTTCCCCTGTGAATACATTTTAATACAGCCTTTTGATCTTCCTTTGACAGCACTTTCTAAAGTATTTGTCTGCAGGACAGTGACACTTACTAGGGAACAAGAAACAGGTCCCTGCCACTCTTCTGTTTTCAAGGCTTGAACCAACATGAGATAATGGCAGTAAAATTGTTTTTTTCTCAAGTGGCACAGAAAGACAGATTGACAGCACATCCCAAGCTTTTTTTCCTCCCCTCTTATAATCTCTAATGAGAATGGTCCCAGTTCCTCAGCTGAGGGAATATACCACACACATTTCTCCAGCACATCCACTTAGATACTTTTCTCCAAAAAGAGGCTGGGGAAAGCAATCATTTAGAAGGGGCTTTCTTCCAGAGACAAGTAAGAGCAACCCATGTAACCATGAAACTGACCCAACTGTACAGAAATCCTCTGACAAAAAAGAAGCTGAGAACACTGATTATCAAACTCCTTCAAGCCACTCTACATTAGTTTTCGCAGATTTTCACCCAAGGAAGACAACACATGCATCCAATTATTTAGGTGCATAATCTTGCCACAGGAACAAATCAACGTATTCCCCTCACGTATCTAAGTTACTATAACTGAATTACAAGAATATGATATATAGTACTGAGTAGATGAATGTTCTAACAGCAATACAAAGCATTATTTACTCAATATTCATAAGCTAAAAAGGGGAAAGAAAAGTTAGAAATAAGGAAGAAAATTAGTAAATGTGTACTTTCATTAGCAGTCACTATAATAAACCATGGACACAAGTGGTCCTTGGCTTAGGAAGTGTGAAACTTTCAAAGGTTGTAAGAGAAAACAACAGCAATATTTTCACCTTGAACTATCCAAAGCAAAATAAAGGTATGCAATAATGAAAAATTAAAAATCAGCTGGTTATTACTACCAAAAACAGAGTTAAAAGGAAACCAAAAAGTAGGATCTTTCCTCCTCTCAAAGTAGCATATAAGAAACAACAGTAAAATACAAAGAAACAACTGCATTGATTAGAACTTACTCCTGAGACTGAAACAAGCTTGTAAAATATGTACCACATGTACAATTCCTTTCGAAAAGACACTGCCAGGTTTGCAGTTCATGCTGTTCAAACTTCACGAAAACCCAGAAAAAAAACTTGAAATTCATAATGGAGTAATTTCAGGCTGGATTAGTTAAAACTGACAAGTAAAGATATCCACATCCTCACAGCAAATGGCAGGCACTATCTTCTTGTTTCCTTGGTGGCATCGCTATGCTTACTAATATTTTAGTGAAATACTTGTCCAACCCTTCCAAGTAGGCATTGGTAACATAATTTAGTCTGTCTCACCACACACACTTTACACTGATATAACTGGTACAACCACATTTTACTGCTTCTTTTAAGTGTTTTTTCTGTGTGTAGCCAAAACCACAGCCAGAGCCTTACTCTCCACACCACTGTGATGGGTCAATACATTACTGCTCTATTTTTTCTTGTTTGTTTGGGGGGGAGTTTGTTTGTTTGTGTTTTCTAAAAACAGGACCATTAATTCCCATGGCATATTATATTTGTTTCCAACTGGTATTTCCAGCACCTCAAAACCACTTAATTTTCCAGTTTAGATTAATTTACTAATGAGAATCCTTGGAAATGTACACATTTCCAAATGAACAGGCAGAAAAATAATTTTCTACATTTTTCTGTATTAAAATAGCAAATTTGGTGGTGGTAGTGGGTTTTTTTTATATATTTGTGTATTTTCTCCTTTCACAATTGATCCATGTTGATCAAAGAAGTTGAAAAGATACGTGAATTCCTGTGTGTCCTTCAAAAACTGGCAGCTTGGGACGGGCAGAGACTATAACTACTGTTTCTACAAGCAAAAGGCAAGCATAATTCAACTGTTACTCTTTCCATTGCTCCATCAATCCATCAGCCCAAACATCCATAGGTAGCTAACACAATGCAGTGAACATGGAAGCATCTCTGTGCCAGAGAGTCCACACTCTCCTCCAGGGCTGGATGGCTGCAACAGTGGACTCCTGGAGCTGAGAGCATGGGCAGATAAAGAAAAGCAGGCAAATCAGGAGAGAATTAGAGCGGTAATGGACACAAATCCAAAAGAAACCAAGATTTGCTTTCCACAGGATGCACTGTTTAAACGAGGATTGTGCTGTGTTCCCTGGGACTGTGCTGTGGTCGGCAGCAAGGTAACTGCGGTCAGAGAAAGAGAAACGAATCTGACAAATGTACTTGACATTTAATGGCTCCCAGAGCGTGCCCATTATTAGGCAGTGAAAAGCTGATGCAGCACATGCCCAAGGCATTATCTCTTGCAAAGTAAGAAATCTAGTGTTTATTCAATAGTTTATGTAATTATAAAACATGATTCTATGATTACAGTACTCTCAACTAAACCTTAATCTTTAGAACAGCAAACATTTTGTGTCATATAACTTTTCCATTGCCAAGTATTTAGAGACAGAAATAATTTTGTAAAACATGATAAAGTACTCCTGGCAGTAGTAAAATATTTCATTAATAAATGTGGTTGCATGCCTGTTACAATACTACATTTTAATAACAACAATTACCTGCAAAACAAAACTGAAGTTGATCAGAAACTTGTATTAGAAGTTTCTAATTGATTTCCACTACATTTCTATTTTGCAGATCAACTTGCTGCAGCATTCAACCTCTACATGATTTTACTTAAAGTCAATTTTATTTTTTGCTCCTTCATTAGAACACAGACCAATCTACCAGACAATAAATGTTACTCCCTGAAAAAACACCAGTTTTCCCTATGTTTTAGTTTTACGTACATAGGGAGCTTAAGAAAAATATCACTGTATGCCACACCACTTCTGTGAAACAAAGGATGAATTAAAGCACACTGCAATCTAATACATATGGCATATATGCATCTTTTTAATTACTAACTCCTATTTTTCTTCAACACTAACAATGTATACTCATCAATTCTTCTATATTGATGATAGTTATAAATTATTCAGAGGGTATTAAAACTACTACTACAAGAAGAATTCACTTGATTTATTTTTCCCTTTTTCCTCAAGATGAAACAAAGTCAGAAACAAAGTCCCCACAGACTAAAACTGTATGTCTCAGCTACTCACAGCTACATGACATCATTACAAAGGAATGTTAGGACTATCTGACTATACTAGGCACAACAAGACAGGGACCCCCAAACCACCCCAATAAGGGACAAGGGGAAGGGAAAGGGGAGAGGGAGACAAAATAGGGAAAAATAAGACAAAACAAATATATAGATAATCTAAATTCAGGAATTAACTCAGTAAATAACAAATACAATAGTAAATTCACTACTTTCCTTAGAAAAGCAGATTCTTAACCTTCGCCGCCGGCCCAGGCAAAACAACCCTCAGAGCAGGCCTTGCTGAACACAGATAAGCCAGGCCCAAACACCGGGAGCTCGTCAGCGTGCGAGCCCGAGAAGGAAAAAGAAAGCAAAAAAAAGAGAAAGAACACCTCCCCCCTCGGCTTATATACACCTGATTACGTAAAGAGATGGGATGGAATACTTCCTAGATTTCGACCCTGGTTACCAAGGAAGGCCTACAAAAAACAACCCATCACACTGACTTATGTACATGAACAGAAATCCCTACTATGTGATCAATTTTACCCTAATTTTGAGACATACAGCTGAATATATGGGTATACTTTGAAAAACTGATCTAACATTATTCTTCTTAGACAATATATATGAAGACAGACATGAATATTTTTTCCTTTTCCACTTAAGGAAAAATCATGGTGCAGGTTAAACTAGAAGATGAGAAAATTAGAAATTTAGAAAGAGGATTACATAACATTTACCCCCTTCAACAAGATTGTGTTTAAGGTAGTTCTTGAATAACTGGTATGGCCAGGTGCACCACACACTATTCTAACAAGTTCAGTACAGTAAGATGAACTTCTATGCAGAACTGTTTAATCTGATTCTTGAGGCAGAAAATTTCTGAGTGAATAAAATACAAAACCTATACCACAGGAAATGTCAAAAGTGTTTCTTTTCTCAAATTCATATAATACTGAAAGTGAATCAGAAGACACAAACATGAATTGTCAAGTAGATATTAAATCTGATTGTATGATCCTACACGGTCCTCTCTCTTTCCAAGATCTCTGCAACAATACAACCCATCACAGCTAAGAATTTCCACGACTGGGTCTTAAGAAGTGTATTAAAATCTTTCATTTAATCTGTCTTCATTTTAAATGCCAGTGCAGTTATTATGATTTTAAATATTATCAAGTAATAAAGATACATGAAAATACCTATTTTGGAGAACAAACAGAAGGTGTCCCAACCTCTTGCAATTAAATGCCTGTAGGCAACTCCTTGTGCCTAATTCTTCTATTTCATTGATCTTACCTAAGTGGTTCCTGTAAAGCCAACTGCAGTTTACAGAATCCCAGAAATGCATCACATAATGCATTATATGTACGTGAAAACTCAATTCCTCAATTACATTTTCATCTACAACCCAGGGCCAAAAGTCAAAGATTTTCCCTCATGCAACCTAATACCTGCCAAACATTGCAAATCTCCAAAGGAAGTAGAAAGGAAGAAGTCAAAAAAAAAAGGGCAAAAGTGAAACACAAGGCAAAGTGGAAAAAGTACTAAGAATAAAATACTGAACAAGATACAAAATTAAAGTAAGCTACTGCAGTATGAGAAACACACTACAAAAAGATACAGCAAAGAGATGAGAAACTCCTAGGGAAAGGCATATGCAAATTTCTAAGCACAGCATATAAAATCCAGCAGTGTAAAATTTAAATCTACAAGTTCAGTCTTGATGAAAGTACCTCAAGAGAAACTGCAAACGGTTCTGAGCTAGAACATAGAAGCAAAATTCTCAAGTATGCACCAAATCCATACTTTTCTTAGAGGAATTACAATATACAAAAAAATGCAATTATGTGTGTTTCTACAGGAAAATTAACAATACTTTACAACTATACGACCCCCCCAGATCAGCCTGTTATTATCTACAAGAATGTCTATGTTGCAACAAAATTTCTGTTTAGAGATTTCACATCTGTCTTTGTAGGAGAGATCCATTTTAATAAAGAGGTTGTGGAAACATCCATCATTTCAGCCTTCTCTCTGAATAATAACATTCCATAATCTGTGATGACTATTTTTCCTATTATACAATCCAGTTTTCCCAGAAATATTAATATATGAATGTTGTTTAAGCATGTCAGGATTCAAAAAGCAACAAAATTCATACAGAAATACTACAGTATACACTTAGTTGTTTTCCTTGTAGAAAGTCTTATCTACAGCTCAAGGTTTTGGTACATTCATATTTCATCAATGTCACAATAATTTCTTGGAGAGTGAAAACAACTGTATGAATGTGTATGTCATCAAGCTATGTAATGTAAAAAGAAAGAATGTAAGTTTACAGCTGTATCAAACTGCTTCTATGACACACAAGAGTATGATTTTTTTCTGCAGTGAAAGATTCAAAGAATGATACTAATGCTTTCTTGGAGAAATCAGATGCCTCAGCCTAGACAAGATGCTGATGTCTCTGTGAATTGGCTTTTGAAAGAGAGCAGAGATAAACCATAGAAGAAAATCAACCATAGAAATCCCAAACTGATGAAGGACAGAAAAACAAAGCTGTGTACCATTTGAACACCCAATAAACAGAACACCAGCAATACTTAGCCAGAAATACCAGAGGCAAAGTGAACAGCCTTTGCCTTAAGCTAAAACACACTAATGCATGGGAACCCTGGAATTCTTTGCATCTGACTAATCAAGGAACCCATTTCTGCTAAAACTGCCTTTTTTTAGCATAACATTGTAGAAAATAAGCACCAACTGAGATTAAACAAGGGTATAATTAAGGCACTATTCAAAAACTGTAACATAAGAATTAAGAGTATCCTCTAATGAACCTTGCTATTTTTTAGAAAAAAAAAGGACAAAGTGCACTGCACTCGATTAACTTTTGAACTACAAAGTTTCGGAGAAATGACAACTACACTCACATATCAAAATACTGATTTAAGTTCTTCAGAAGGATCCCATTACCGTGTGGGACCACCAGATTTTCTTGCAAATATAAACAACAAAAAAAGATTGCCTGTAATTTTTCAGTTCTATCAAAATTTTTTTAAACCAAGAAAAAAAATACAAGTAATGCTCTCTCCACAAGCACACTTCCCTTCGGAAAAGTAGAAACTATTCTTTCCTAATTTAGAAAAAAACTATGCTTTTTTTGTCACAAAAAATCAGTAAAATATAAGACAGGATAAAAACAATAGACATTTCTTTTGGAATTCTTAATTCAGGCAACTAATTAGTAGTAAGTCCTACTTGCAATTTCAAAAGATCCCCACCAGGCTCTCACAAACAGGCTGTCAATCTGAACAACCACCCATGTCTGCAGAATCGTGCATATTCAAAGGCTAACACTAGGGCACACTCCTGAAATTTTCAAGAACTATTTAGGTCTGAGTTTTAGAAAAAAAAATTTACAGCACTTACATTCAATTGAAGATTTTGATTTTTCAAATATTGTGTATTTCAGATATTTAATTTGGAAGATGTAAAGATTGAGGCTACATCTAAAAAATCTGATATGATCTCTGCAATTCTTTTCCTAACAAATACAACAACCCCCTCCCACTACATTACTAATGTATCTGTGTACTAACATCAGATAAAATCATATTACATGCAGATACAAAACCATCCAAAGAAATCAAAAGGCAATGGTCCATTTTCCCATTTATAATTTAGGAAACAATAATCTGCTTTCTATCTACCATGAAAAGTGTCCACTTTGGACTGATGGTTGAAGCTGCAGGTATTTGCTCACTATTTTGAAACCATGCTTTGTCTAAACCATGTTTCAAATTCAAAATTTTCTGATCAAAATGATTTATTCATATCTAACATTAGACAAAATTTCATTATAAAAATAATGCTATTCTAATATCAAAAACCCAGTCATGCTGCATTAAACAATCATCTGTCTTGTGCCCCATATTCACAGTAATTGTGCTGTGATCATTTACAGAAACCACTACCAGTGGCTCAACTCTTCATATGAAGCAACTGCAGATCATCTGCATTTGGCCTTTCAGAACTCACAACAAAATACAGAACACCTACCAAACTGCTAAACACAGAAGTCAAAAGAGCATTACAAGGACTGTGAAATAAAAACTGTGTCCTGATCTATAACATGAAGACAAATTTTCTCCACATAAACTTTCTTCAGTGAGAGAATTCCCCTTTTGTTTCAAAACTCTTTCACCGTTACACAAATGTGTAACTACCACAGTCCTACTTACAGACATTCTGATGATAAACATAAAACCACGTTATATATTTTCTAACAATAATTTGAACATGTCTGTATTTACATTTAATTAATACAAACAGCAATGTAGACATAATTTACTCTGGACAAAGTTCTGAAATTGCTGCATTTGATCAATTCATCTTCCTTAACACAATAATGCTGTCTTTCCCATGACACTCTGAAGAAGGTATCTAACCTTAAATTCTATGTACAGCAGAATGCTAATTCAATAAGCTGTATCTGCAGTGCCTATTGGATAAATATTGCTGATAAATAACTGAAATCTAATTAAAGGTTGTAATTCCTTTGGTTTTCTTTCCAGCTAGTTTTTTAAGAGAAAAGAAATAAAAGTTGCATTTTTAAATAAACAAAAATCTCCCCAAAAAAAACAAGTTCCGGCTAAAGAATTCCTATAGCTAGAAATGTATAAACCACATTGCTGTACCATACTGCATATTAAATAGAGTTTAATTTTGTTTGAGGTAGAAACAAGGAAGAAAAATGAGGACTGAAGAGTATGAAAATTATAAAGCACTTAAATTTTTGTGGAAGTACTTTAAATACTTAATGATTTATATAGTTTTTGTAAGAAACAAAAGCAGAATTCATGGTTACCATAGTTACACATACTCTTTGTTGTGTTTCAATGCCACATGATCTGATTCAAAGTAATACACATCAGGCTCTTCCTCATCCTCCTCTGCAGTGTGGATGTTGGCACTCTCTTTGGCAGATGGTACATATCCAGCAACAAGCCTAGCCTCAGAAAGTGGCTTTCTTAGTCCATCACTCCCATGATCCCCTGTATTACAATTTTTCTCTTTTTCATTCTGCTTAATTTCTTCAGATTTTTTGGGAGATCCATTGATATTATTAATACCTACAGATACATTCTTTTCAGTAGGACTAAGATTATTTTCCTCAACCTGTCCGTTTTCTCTACATGGAGAGTTATTTTTAGGAGGGCTACTTCTGACAGGAGCAGCCCTTCGTGGTGAAGTTCTCAACGTGTATCGGTGTTCTTGAAGTTCCAACATAGGTGTCACTTGAGCTGGAACACAGTTCAGCACTGAAGAATGTGGTTCAGGTTCACCTGAGATTGATGCACTGTCATGATGAGTATTCGGGTTGCTATTGGTGTTTTCAGCACACTGTTCCTTAGAGGCACTACTATCTCCTACAACATCTACCTCCTCCTCCGAATCCCTTAACAAAGATGGCTGGATTTCAGAAAAGGACCCTGTAGCTGGCTCATATGCCTGATTACCATGCTCCTCAGGCAAGCAGTCATTTATTATTTTGTGGTCCTCTAACTTTACCTGTTCTTGAGAGTTTGTGCAAGGCACATAATGGTCTACAACACTGTCCTCTTTGCTGCTATTAAGCAACAATGAAGAATGAGCAAACGAGTTTCCATTTTCTGCTACTGTTTTGTCCTTGGGCATATGGGAACCAGCACTGTTTTGCTTAGTGTTCCCATCAAGCTGACAGTCATCACAGTTAAGAGAATTTGAGTCTCTCTCGCCAACTCCATTGACAGTCTGATAACCTGCAACATCTTCAACTACTGCAGAATTATTAAATCCTTCTGCACAGACGTTCACCTTTTTAACTTCCCTTTTCTCACAATCATCCAATATAAGACATCGACAAGCTCGCTTAGTCCCCGTGGAGACTGCATCATTGTCCGACACTAAGCCTTTATGCTCCAATGACTCCTTCTCTGCTTTAGTGGGCAAGTCCTCTTCTGAGCTGTTGGGTGCCTCTGAACGTAGACAGCGCTTAAGCCTTTTCAAAACTGGTGAAACGGGTTCTGCTTGTTTTTTTTCACTATTTTCCACAGTTTGTTTATCAACATTATCTTTTTCCGAAGCAGACAGCCCTCTCTTTCTAGGGCTCACCCATGACTCCCGAGCGCTCTGTTGTTTCAAATCAGTAGTTCTTCCACCGTTACTGCCCTTCTGAGTTTGCACAGACTCTGGCCTCTTCTTTGGTGACCTCGATCGTATTTGAGGATGGGCTGAAACTTCCTCTGGATGAGCAATACTACGGTTCCTTAATGTTCTACCACAAAAGTTTTCATCCAAACCATTTAAACCCACTGTAGATCTTGTAACACGAGTAGATCGAGAAGCAGCCATACTATGGCGAGTCCCTAAAGTATGTTCATCATGATCCACTCATTGGGAAACCTTCAAAAAATGTAAACAGAAGAGTCAGAGAAAATATTTTAAAAACACCTATAGACATAGCAAATCTAAAGAATATTTTGTCACAGATGTACCAATGTGAAACTGAATAAGCCCATGCAATGTTTTCATACAGCTTCTTTCTGCAGTACTTCTTCAGGTTATTAAGAAGTTTTCCATCTCAGCTACAAAGTAGCTGACTTGGTATTTGTGGTTGTTCTGGCTTTAGTACTTGTGTGTGAATGCTGTTCATATTATGCCTTATGTAAGGCTGGAATGTTCCACTTAGGCTCTAGTTACCAAAATGCACTATTTTTATGTATTATACATATGCTATAATAAATTGGCATTATTATTTGTCTGTTCAAGCAAGAGGTATGAGATTGCATTCTTAATATCCCCCAGTTTCCAGTTATATGGTTTCACATATTAAGAAGTAAAACATTAAAACCATATTTGCTTGCTCACTTGCTGCTTAAAGCAAAACCAAATCCCTCATAAATAACTGCTATCCTAATTTAACAAGGAATTTTAAAAAAAAAGCACACCAATAAAAAATACTTACGGTAATTAACAGTAAAAATGAAATAAAACAAAATTTCTGAATCAGAATCATAAAATCATTCCACTTGGAAAGGACTTTGGGAGGCCATCCTGTCCAATGTCCCAGTCAAATGACTATCAAGACTAAATTCAGATTTAGTTGCATGGGATATTGTCCATCTGGGTCTTGAAAAACACTGAGTACAGATATTTCACAATTTCTCTGGGCAATGTGTTCCAGTGTTTAATTACCCTTAATTTTTCTTATACCCAGGTTGGGCCTTCCCTATTTTTGCCTCACTTAGGACAACAGCAAGCCTGTTTCTATTAGCAATCTCTGAGGTACTGGAAGGCTGTTTCCCAAGTCTCCTCTAGTTTTAAACTTTCCATACAGTTGGTGAGATGAATCATCACCCACATCAGATTTAAGTAAATCCAGACTCAAAGATGAGTTTAAAAGATCCCGTTTGAGAGTGTCTGTATTTCACATTTCAGGGTGAAATGTACGAGTACTTGACAATCTCAAAATAACATTTCTAAGAGAAATCAGTTTAGTTTTATCCTTCTATTCATTTAATCTTTAAAAATTCAACACGTCAAACTCCGTATCACCACAGATCTGTCATAATAGCCATGCTAATGAATAGATTCACATTTGTGCATAATGACATACGTCCCATTTTTCATCTACCCAAATTCCACAATATACAAACCTGTTCAACTGACATACAATGTGAAGACTTAAAATTTTAAATATAGAATCAAACCTTTCCCACGTTACTTAGAAAGGCTGAAAATGACAAATGGAGAAAACTGTTTCAATAGGTGTTTTTAATTTTCAGCAAAGGAGGAAAAAAAGAAGAATATAAATTCTCACGAATCTACTATTTAAGTGTCATATGGTCCTAGAACAGAAAAGAGAGAATGGGACAAGACCAGCACACTTTTAACCAAAACAATTATTTGACAATTAACAGTAACTAGTATGTTTTATGTACAGGAATTCATAATGCATGTGGTACTTCTTAATGAAAGCAATGTATCCTAAAAGTATTGCTTGGTGTAGTTCTGGACAAATCTGTTGAAGAAAACATGTAATTCTGTGTAACTGTGGTATAGCTTTATACACAACTGTGTAAGAGCACATCACTTTGTGTAATAAAGACAAAGTAGAAGTTTCAAATGTTCTCCAAACTGTTGTATTTGTGCTGCTACAACGCTCCTGCTCGTTAGCTATGCCTGGAAAGGGGCACTGTTTGTACTCCTGGAAATACATCTAAAGAACTGCTACAGCATTAACTTCCATTCTGTCCATTTAAAAGTAAAAACTGTGAACAGTCCAACGCCTTAAGAGAAAACATAATACATCAAACAGCAAATGGGCAAAAGATCAGTAGCTGACTTGAAGAGAGAGAAAAACGCTGTGTGTTGTCCATATTTGTTTTTTACACCCATTTTACACATGGATAAACTGGCCTGCATATTCTCCCTTTTTTTGCACAGAAGCTCAATACCTTCTCCAGAGTGATTGCACTTGGGAGCTGAATCCAAACACGAAAGGTTTTACCTACATATCCCACTCCTCCCAGGTTGTTCTACTTAGAGCTAGAACACATTAAGGATGAGTAACTGACACTTCAAATCGATACCAATAAATAAACCAAATTCAAATGCACGCTTGGGTTAGTAATTACTGCTGCACTCAACAGACATTAGAAGTCACATGTAAGAGAAATCTGTACTAATTTGCAGGTATGTTTCTTTCTAAAATGTATCTTACATGGCAACATATAAACTTACTTTTTAAAAAAAACTCACCATTGCAAAACTAGAAGAAATATAAACTTCTGGCATTTCATACAGCAGACTCTTCCTGTGCCACTCAAGTAATATCAATCACCACTGCTGATATCCATGATGTAATCCAAATGTTTTACTAGTTTATGCCATCACATTAACAAGATTTTGAAAACTGTTGAGAAAAAAACAAAGGTATCAATAAAACATTTAAATTACTACAGTGAAAATGAAGACAAATGCAACAGCACATATAGAGAGTAACAGCTCTTTTAAGAAGAAATTATCAGTTTTAAAAGTGTCCTACATAAAGAAAGAACAGTATTCTATAAATTAATCAAGAATGTGAAAAACTAATTTAGATTTCAACTGTAGAATATCTTTATCAGTAGTTTCAAAGTGATTCTCTGTATCATACACTAAGTATGTAAGCAAATGAATTCACAACAGAGTTGTGTGTTAGGGTGTTCAAACTGCAGAAGATATTCGAAGAGACACAAGAAAACAAGCAGTGAAAGGTATTACAACTAATGAATTATTAAATACATTGTCAAATCTACTTTATAATTAGATAGGCAGTGAAAAATAATTATTTTCGCTCTCTAATTTTAATTAACTGAGCAGAACTCTGAATGTATATTGGCTTCAAATCCCTCAGTAACCTTATCCTATACAACCGGGCCAAAATGCTTTCTAGAGTTCACACTAAACCTATTCTTCATCCAAGAAAAACCACATGTACTATAGTGAAAGTGAAATAACTTGTATAGTGAAAGGCAGAAATAAATTTATAGATCAAAAAGTCAGACAATGCTTTCTGTTGTCTCCAGTCTGGGCATCTTTGTCAATATCCAACAGCTATTACTTGAAAAAACATACCAGCAATCACATGTAATATAATAACACCTATTACTATGGAGGCACCACAAATCACTAAAGAATAGTGGTTACTGAAACTTTCTCCATATTCTATTGACTTCATAAAAGAGAGTTGATTTTCATCTTGACAATTCAAAAACTTCATGATGCAAAATACAAACTGACAGGTCTCTCCACAGTTTTCATTCTACTCAGTTTTCATATTTAGACTACTGGAAACTGTCTTTACTTTCGACCTAATTATGAAAATTAATTCACCATTAAGTTGCCAATTCAAAATAGAAACTAAAAAAGAGATTAATTATATCTCGTTATAATGAAATTCAGTAACACAAGATGCTTCTACAGTGATGTTACATGAAGTATCATAAATTCTACTATGCATAACTAAATCAAATCAGGTTTCAGTTATTCAGTGGGATTTCTTAATTTAACAAGCAGCAGAGAACTATCATGATAATATGACAAATAAAGAATGGAAAAACACAAAGGCAAGGAAAAACACTTGAAAATGCAAGTTACTTAAAACCCATATTGTTGCATTTCCTAAAGATGCCTTTAACTGACTGGAAAGACACATATTGAGATACCAAAAGTAATGGCAGACTTTAACTGATTCTTGCAAGAGAACAAACAACAAATCCCACCAAAAATACCAAAAATCAGTAATTTTGTTAAAAAATACAGAAAAAAAAATCTTTAAACAAAGTATAAGAGTAAGTCAATCAGAAGGAGGTCTACTCTCAAAATTTTCAATTACTTTACCAGTCCCTAAGTAAAGAACATTCTCATGGGCTGTTTCAGGAATGGCTGGAATAGTAATACCAGTCCTTTGTCACATCTGTACACCTCATCTCTCTTAATTTTCTTTCCCCCAAAACGACCCTATTTTACTCACAGTAGGAAAGACACAACCCCTGCTGTGCCTTTTTGCCTCTGGGGAGAGCAAAAGCATTTTAGACACAGCAAAAAAATTGTGTGAATATAACAAGAGGCGAAACCAAGGTGGGGAAAAGAACTTTTATGCAGTTGGGACTTTTTGTTCAGTAGCATTTGGTGGGGAGAGGGGAGGGAGTAATTTAAAAAAACTGGAAACTTTAATCAGGATACACTGAAATGATTGCACCTTAATTACTGCTTAAAACCTAGAAAACAACATTCACCAGGGCTTACCAAGTGAACAATTAAATAATTTTTCCCAGAAGTTATCTTGGAAAAATTGTCTTGAAAATTAACTATTATTCCTTTACACTGCATAATCAATTATGATGACTTTTTTCACATAGAACAACCCCATTTTCTATGGCAGAGAGGTCCAATGGAACAATGCTCAGTTTAGAAGCTATATATAAGTTGGGAAAGGGAGTACAAGGGGCACTAAATACACTTTTAGGTCTGAGCCCTTCTTCAGGGAACCACATCAACATTTAAGAAAGAATATTGGAATATTGCAATAAAGACTCAAATTTTGAAGATAAGAATCAGCTAAGAAACAATATATTCTGGTTCCACTAAAAATTAATCCTGTCTATCTGTCTATCTGGGAGTAAACTACGAGCCCAGTTGTCTAAAGTAAGTAAGAAACATGGGTACAGTTAAAAGTATGTTCAACATGGCCCTAAGCTAGAAAAGAAACAGTGAAGAGAAGTGGTCAATACATAAACATACTGGGTGTAAACAAGACCTGAAATCAGCAAAGCATCAAAAGCCTCTACAATAACTGTGGTGGAGCTTTTTATATGTATGGAACTTATGATGGATAAATTAGCACTGCATAACAACATTAAACAAACAAAAAAATTGTGTATTGGGGGTGGGGGAGAACAGACATTTGCAATGGTAAGAAGTCTCCAATAGTTATTCAATGCCACTATTTTGTGAAAATGGGCAGTATCTAAAGCCTTCCACAACAATTCAAACCTAGAAAACAGAACAATTTGTTCATCTCATCTAGAGTATAATGAATCATTTTCATATTGAAGAGAAATAACCTGTTCTCTTCTTCTGAGTCTCATCTAACAATCAGTTTTCATTCATGCTCACTGATAATACTGCATGGCAATAAAGATTCAAATCTGTAGACAGCTGATAGCAAGAGCACTCTAGTACCATACTGCAATAAATCCTCAAACTACTTCAGGAACAATATCTGCTATTGGGAAAGTTACCACTGACAAGAGCAAATGTGACATATATATAATTGCCCTCTCTTGTTTCATTTCCATTCTGCTGGGACCTTGCCTGCCTCGGGATGAAAGGAATATTGCAAAACATTTTATTTTAATCATAAGACTTCTTGATCATACGTCTTTCTGTCATCAGAACTTGGGAGACCTTAATGAGCATTCCTTTTCCAAAATGTGTTTCATTCTTTCAAAAAAGGAATGAAATCTACGTCAGATTTTACATTATCTTGTAAAATCGTTAAATTATAACACTTCAGAACAAACATCACTTTTACACAAATCTTTCTAATACCAAAAACCAGAACATTTTCTGGGAGAAAAAAAAGAAGTTGAAACAAGTCTGTATCAATTACATTAATATGTGATGAGAGTATAAGATTGTACATAATTTACCTAGTTTGAGAAAATGGATACTCAATTATCCTGTATCAAGCCCATCACACATCTCAAAATATTTAATTTTGGAATCCTGCTCTCATTGCCTTAATGATTTTTCTAGACTTATATAACTGCATTAAAATATCTGTGACTTTACATAAGACAACAGCCAAGTCTGCCGTATTTCTGAACCTATAATCACCTGTTTCTTTTGCAATGTCTCAGAAACCACTCTGAGCCACTGGCCACTGTTGACATTTAGGAAACAGCAGCTCAACAGTAACTTGCTACTGGTCTGCCCTGGTACAGACATGAAACTGATGGTCAAAATTGTTTTTCTCAAGCCTCTTTCTAAATCCCATGTTTGCCAAGATCAATCAGAGGTGACAAAAGCTGAGTCTGATCTGACCCTGTACCTGTAACTCCATCTTCCACACCAAAGTGGTTTAAGACCTACCATGGATCTCCTGTTTATCGTTACCTTCTATTAGGACCATGCCATAAATTCCTAACCAATTACTGTATCCATACACTAAGCATGCACACACAATCTGTGGTCATTAGCAGGACCCCACATATGCTTCATGCCTCTTCTGGTTTTTCATCTTCCACAGATAATTACACAAGAAGTATCCCAAATAAGCTCTTGTGTTTGCCCAGAGACATCCTGATCACTACACCATTATCTTCTCATCAACAATACACTCCAGACCACATTATTTCAGTGACAAAGAAAGACCCAATTTGTACATTTTAAGCATGCGTGGCACCGCTTAAGTGCATATCTCAAAAGAATTTTCATACATGGCTTAAATTAAAATATAAAACTGATGGATCTCTGTGTTACAAAATAGCAGTTCTTCAATTCTCTGCAGAGCAGTGGCATATTACTTAAAACAGTACATTTTTAAAAACTGAAAGCAGAAGACATTTATGCAAACAGAATCTAATCCCTTACAGAAGTATTTGCCCAAGACAACGAAAAAAGCACCTCTGAATAGAGCAGAACCTGCACAGACACGAGATGATCAGGATTTTGGATTATCTCCACACAGAATGTATAGCACTTCCTAACAGAGTAGTATTACTAAATTAGAGACGAATTTCAGTTAACAAATTATATGCACTAGTCTATCACATGTAGAGTATATGCCAGCATCTCTTCCCACACATACCAAGCTTTGCAGAACTACATTAACAAAAAATTAGCTTTATGGCAACAGCACTGTGTTTTTCTGATTCTACATTACATCAAAAAAGCAAGACTTTCAAATGACAGAAATAACCACGAAAAGACATTATGAAGATCTTACCTGAAATAATATATAACAATAAGCAGCTTAAAGCTACAATAAAAGCTTAAATGGCAATGAAGATAAATAAATGTTACTGGAATTACTCAGAGATTTCAGCTGTCTCTGACACAGTAAGATTGTATTACACATGGTGAAAATACAGCCTGTCAGAATGGGACTACTTATATTTATCTTATCTATAAAAGGATAGCAACATAAAATAAAGAAAATGAAAGCAAAAAAGAAGTAGAATAGTAGGAAAAAATTATCAACAGGTTTTAAAAGCTAGCAAACTAGCAAGGGAAATGTTTTACTCAAAATTGTAACTGGCAAAGAATTGGAATGGATAGTTCAATATCCTATTTTTCTTCCTTAAAATAGATGGGTTCACCAGGCTAGACAAAGCTATTCTCGTGTAAGAGGGGGAAAAAAAATTCTTTGAAAAGAATCCCTTTATGGAAAGTTATTTCTACTTCTTTCTGGAAGGGAAAAAAAAGCAATGGGTGGGTAAACTGAATTGGTACTTAAATAATAGGATGTGTGAAAACAAACAAAAGCTTAACCTCCTCCTCTCCAACGCTGCCTTACTCTTTCTCTAAAATCACAGAATAAAGAAAAGGGTCAAACCAGCAAGATAGATGACAAGGTCAAGTAATGCACATCTGTTCATTTGCACCCCTTCCACTGAGCAGTGCTACCAAAACTGCTGACAGCACTGGTATTTCTCAGCCTTCTTTCCTACATGAGGAAAGGATTAGGTGGATGGGTATGATAAAGGTCTCACTTCTCTTCCAGCCACATTTCAGGATAAGATTGTGAAAATACTTCACATAAAACTAAACATGAATTATACAAGTGTGACTTCACAGCAAAACTCTAGAACACTCTAAAACACTGTATCAAATTTCTTCTCCTTAAAGCTTAAACCACTTAAACTGCTTTCAGTTTCTTGTATCTTGGCCAAATAAGAATTTGTGCTGAAATTATACATTGAAGCATCTGTCTCAGACTGATATTCCCACCCTACTGTCTCTCCCCTGAATTCTCAGTCAAAATAATTAGTCATTTCTGTGCACAAATATGGAAATTATTTTAAATCCTTCTTACTGCTTAAGACACATCTATTTCTTCAAGAAGTTTTTCTGCCTCCACATTTTGGAGTAAGGAATCGGAATTTGGCATAGAGAAGCATTTGCCTGAGAACAAAAATCCTGGTGGCTGCAACGAAGGCAGGGTAAGGGGAATGCTAAACATGAATCTATAGGTAAGGAGAGCAGCTACATTAGCAAAATGAGTGAATGCTGGCTGGAGAAAGAGACAGACTGGAAATCCTGAAGAACTGCTAGAAGACAGAAAGGATCACAGTTGTGAAAAAGGAAAACTGGAATTGGAAATAACTGGAAGAAACAGACAGGCAGAATCTGTGACCTTACCAGTCCAGCTAATCTACACACATCACACAGACCCATCCCAATTATCTGTCACAAATACCTGACAACCATCAACAACCATTTGTGGAACTATACTCTGAAATAATCTACAAATAGGTCAGAGTTGAAAATATCATCTTTTCTTTTCAGATGGTTCCAGATGAATCAATTTTTCCTGTGAGTTACATTAAAGGACAATGTGCTGCAGCAAAAGCACAGGATCCCACGGTCAGAACCAAAGGTGAAGATGTGAACCTTGTAAGGTGCTACCACAGCCTTTGGGAACAATAAACTACATTCTACATTTCAACACAGTTGTTGATCTTAAGTGTGTCAACTTATTAAAAAAATGCAAAACATGATCAATCACTAACATCATTACAAATTGCATTTATCCAGAATAACGACAGTGGCTTTAACTAAACACCCTTACTGAACTTACTTTATTGGCTCATATGTAGTCAATAAATGCTACTACTACATAGTCAATAAAGTAACTGTTGTCTGATGTAACTAACTTAAGAGAATTAAAACCAGACTATGTAAGAAATAACTTCCATGTCCCAGTCAACTGAATTTGTTTGCCATCCCTCTATATCTGTATCATCCCATCTACCCACTCCATTTTACCACCCTAAGTGAAAGTCCCACTCTAAATTATAATATGCCTTTTTCATGTGAAACCATTCAATTGCTAATTAGCTTTCCTGTTATCCAAAGAACATCTCCTCTGCAGGATTACCAAAACATGTGACTAACGTCTTGGAGACACATTAAATCACACAGGTTATTGAAAAGCTTATTATAAAATTAATTACACTAACTTGATTACAGCAACCATTTATGAAAATGTTACTCTAGCAGACTAGACTCCAATATTATTTAATCTCTTGACCACAGCCAGAATACAGTTTTCTATAAATAGGAAAAATATTCTTTATTTTCTAAAGAAGTTACTATTTCAACATACAGAAAAATATCCTGCATAAAAGACAATGCTTTTTCCTATGGGTAGGCTGCAATTTTAAGGGACCATCAAGCACTTAATAATCCTGCTAACAGTTTACAGATGAAAAGGAAGTTGATGGAGAAAAGCAGTTCTTCTTCCTTTACTTTTTCTTAAAAGTCTCAAGATAAACCAGTTTGCTCCTTTTTGTAGACTACACTGGGAATTACTGCTCTGTCTCATTTACTTTTGGAGCAGTGACTACAAACATGGTATCCTATGAAATACACTGTAAAGTGCATATTGTATGAAATACTGCATAGAACAGTTTTATCCCTGATAATTTTCAGTCAAGGGCATACATTTGAAATGCACCAATAATATGTTTTTTTATATGCAAAATTACAGCATCAGCTCCACATGCCTTAGAAGTCTGTCATAATTACAAGCTCTGATGAACACCAGAGAGTTTGGAAAAGGGGTGCATGAGGCAGATTGCAATTATACATGCACTGACCAAACTGTTTTTGTGAGAGCTGCAAACTCTTTACAGTTCTGAGACATTTACTCCCAGATGAATTTAAGGGTGTTGCCAAGTTGGCCAAAGGATTCAAATACTACTCAGTGACACCAGTAAACTAACAGAGACACCTAAAGAGTTGATGTGAATTACAGCTTTAAATGCTTAAAACACATTCTGGAAAGACTGGGGGCATGGAGAGAACCCAGAACTACCTTAAAATCTAGAAGAAAAAAAACCATAGCTATGCTATGGCCCTGCTGTTTCTTCTCATTTTCATGCTCCCAGAACTACAGGCATCCCTTGCCACGCCAGCTGATACTGCCTCTCATGACAGCACCAGTCACCACATAACCAGACATTCTCACATGCAAGGGGTTCTACAAAGTAATGACTAGCTTATAAAGCAATGTCTGCTTTAAACTTAAATTCAGCAGTAGCCTTCTATCACAGAATCATTTAGGCTGGGAAAGACCCTTAAGATCATCATGTCCAACTTGTAAATGTCTTCCCTTATGCCACTTTTGACTGGCAGATATTTTTAAGAGCTCCAGCTCTTTTCAATCCTCATTGGCTATACCAAGACTGACTTTGATATATTAATAAAATTTTATATTATTATATTAATACAATTAATAAAACAATTAACAAAATGGTATCACACCAAGTCTTCTCTCTGCTGCACAGCCAGCAGGGAAACATCTACTTTCTAAAGAAACTGTCAGAGATGCTACAGCTGTTGAAATGTTTCACTACTGTACCTCTGTGCTAGCACCTCGCCGTTGTGGCAGTTCTCAACAGAGTGATCTCAGCAAAAAGATACATCTCTCCTTTTTGTTCCAGCCTTCCATGCAGGATACTGTTTATTTTCATGGTCTCTTTCTGCTGTTTGTACTAATTGCAGATGGTGTTTCAAAGCAGTTTTGAACACATTCCTGCTCTATGAGCCACATGTCAGCATCATCTAACCAAGAACAACCCTGTCTTCACAGGATTACTTGAAGGCAGACAAAAATTTTCTCCCAGTGCTTGGGCATCCTGACAAAAGTGCAGATAGTACCACTTAGAAACGTCTTACAATTTGTCCCTAGGTCCTTTCCAAATTCTACTTTCTAGTTGACACTGAGCTTGTTAAGCAGAGGTTTCATACCCCTCTATAGTTTGGCATTCTCACTGTATACTCAGTCTATATTTAAATGTTCTGAATACGAAGACTATTACACATAAATTTCGTTTACTTAACTGGGATATTTTAATTGATAAGTACTGAAGGTGTTTTAAATACATTAGGAACTGCATTTTTCAAAAGCTCTCAAAGAAACAGTGAGCAGCCCCTTTCTGTTGTACTGCTGTTCTGTCTCTGAGCACAACGAAGCCTGCAATATAAACATTATCATGTACCCTTTCCTTTTAATTACAGTATATCTACTGGTATTAGAGGTCTTTATTTAAAAATACACAAACTTTATTATAAGAGTGATCCCAGTTCAATTAGTACATTACTTTTTCTAACTGTTTCTATTTACATCCAACTACTTTCAGACAGGATAGCTGGCCACAATTCCCTTGCTTTAACAGTACAATGGTACCCTAGTTTACCTTTTTATTCTAATACATATAATTCTAATAAAACTATGATTCCCATGTACAATTTTGTTTTATTTGACTGCCATTTTGCTTTCTTCTCTTGCTGTGCTCAGAAGGTCTTTGTAGGCCAGTACCTTCACTGATAAACAATATGCTGCATTTAATTTCCCAGGTTTTCTGTGTTCAGCCCAGCCTATGCTTACATTACTAAGTGGAAATACAAAAGAAGTTCTGTCTGGTCTACATTTACATTTAAAATCTCACTCTTTTAGTTCTCACACTTTCTCAATATGAACATCTTTTTAATTTGAACACTTTGGCATTAAATGTAATTATCGCCCTGTAAAAATCCAGGGAAACTTGTTTGTTCTTATCCTACGGGTCTTTGCTTTTCCTGTGACCACTGACAAATAACCTTTAGGCCTGCTGCACTTTCATTTTTCACCTAGATGCAGGCCTGCTCATAGATTTCGCAGTCCCTACAGTCCTTACCACAGTAAAAATCGAGACCAGTCTGATTCACACTTTTTCACTCTTTCAAAGTCACAAATTTATTCTCTTGAAAGGCTAAGCCAGAAGAGTACAACTTTTCACATAGTACTACTCATCGGCTGTTTTTTCTCCACGCATCTTATTAACTTACTAAATATATGTATTTTATAGATTTAAAATGCATTCCAAAGTATTTCTGAGACTTCACGCTGTTACTCTAAACCTACCATTAACCTGTCAACACAATGCTGAAATATAACTACAGTTTACCCTCTCTATGGCTTTTCTTTTTGCTTCCTTCAGTCAACTTTGTGATATAAGGAATATCCAGGTATTCTGTTTTGATTATGCTTGTTCATCAGGGTTTTGTTTTGCAACACTCAGTTTATGATTTCCTGCAACTACGTGAGACAATTTACTTTCAAAACTATGCTCACTGTTCAAGCATAAAATGAAAGACTGCCTACGAAGTGAAAAATTCATTCTGATTCTATTATCCCATCCCACTTACCAAATTCTTTATCAAGCATTTTCTTTCTAAAGATGTTCTATGCTCCAGATACTGAGATGTTGCACTACATTTACAAAGCAAAAGGGACTTGCCTATTACTGCATCAGCACATGAACGTATCTGTCACCCATCCCCATATACACTCAATTCCCTTTCCATGTTAATTGACTATTCATTTTCAAAACTTCTTCCTCATTAAATTTAAATGCAAATCAATTATATTAGACTTTATTAACTTCAAGCCTCTTTTTCTCATACAGAGTAAAGTCAAACATCTATCCAGTCAGTATTTTGTCTCCAACAGCAGTGATAAGCAGATGGTTAGCCAAGAGCTGCTATATATACCTTTACAGCTTCCAACTATTTTTAGCTCAGAGTCCTCTTAAGTCATATGTGATTTCTATCTATTTACTAAACTTCAATGATTTTCTTTTCCATGAATTTCCACTGTCTTCCCTTGAGCTCCCATAAATTTTTAGCATTCAGGCTATCACAATGATGTGTTTGTAAAAGAGAATCCTAAATTTTCATTTATAAATTTTCATGCATAAAGACCCATAGCCTGGCAAAAAGGAAAGGCTACAAGATTAGATACTCAATGCAACTGTCACAGCAATTTTAGTTCTAACTCTTTCTCCATTCTTCTTCCAATTGGAATTCTGTGGAATTTTTTTAATTAGAAAAATAAAATTTTTGTATTTTGCTCAGAGCTTCCCGTTCTACTTCAGTTTTTCTGACTTTGCCAATACACATTTTATGATGAAGAGGGAAAAAATTCACGGTATTATCAATGATGGAAAGCTACTGCATGCCTAAAGCATGCATTTACAACTACACTGTCACAGACGTTTCAAATAGAGACACCCAGCACTAGTAACCTACGTTTGTTTGTATCTACTGTAATAGAACACGAGACTTCAAGGTTTTAAACAGCATCTTGCCTTTTCTCATTGTAATTTTCTGAAACTGAAGTAATTTCTCACAGATTTGACTTTCCTTCTTTGTCTCAATATGACTGTGGTAATATCCCAGATTTTGTACTTCATCAGTTATTAATTCACTAATACAGGGCAAACTAAGACCACATTTAAAAAGAATAACAAATAGAGCATTTAACCTCTTATATAAGAATACATGTCTGGCTATGGTATCTAAAATTCTGGACAGTATTTATTTCCATAAATAAAAGGGAAATGCTCATTTTACCATTCCTAGCATTTATTCTGTATCATCAGGTAAAAGAAATGAAGAAACATTAAAAGGCTGTTCAAGTTCCAGGTTCAGCCACTAGAGAATTTCTCAAAGCACAAGAACAAAGGAAAAAAGAGCCGCTGTCTACCTTCAGCATATTTCATCACAGGATCAGGAAGCAGGAAGAAGCTGCCAGAAGGTGGCTCACAGAGTGTGAATTATACAGTTTCCATACCTATCCTAAGCAAACACGAGCAGATTGCCAGAGTTCAAACACTTCCCTAAATGGCTAACCCATCCCAACAGTACGAAATCCGCACTGGCAGTTGAGCTCTTGCTCTCCACAGGCACAGGCTTTGTCTCTGAGTTGCAAACCAGCATTGCTCACACACGGCATCAAATGACAACACATTTAAGAACTTCTAATTTGAAGAATTTAGATAAAGCTTAGACTAAATAGTTACCTTATTTACTATGGACTTAGATACTGACTTACACAAACACAATGTAAAATCAATGTTTTTCCTATTTTATCCCTGTGGAACATTTAGCTACATAGATATGACTAAGCTAAATGATTATTCCTTACACGACCAAAACCAGTATGACCAGTAGCTTTCTGAGTTTGCCGTAGATAGTTTGGAATCTTTAGAGTATGAATTTGAAAATAATCACTAAAAGCAGTTACAAAGTTAGAAATCACACTGATTCATCTTGACAGTTATACGCACATTTAGTTATAAAGATATCAAAGCAGAAGACTTTATATAGGGTTCTTTTTACTAATAAATCACTTACAGTTTTCCAGTGATGTTCTAAAAAGTCTTACTGGCTCTTTCTAAGGCACAGTTTTTTCCAACTATTCCAAGGAATTTAACAGCACTATATCAAACTAAGTGCTATGCTTATTCCTTACTTAGTACCTCTCAAGGGCTCACATCCAGTATTAAGTAAAGACTAACCTGACAAATGTAGTTTACATGCCATCTGTAAAACTGCTTAACCTTTTTAAAAAAGTTAGAGGAAAAAACCCCCAATTGTCAGCTATCTTGGAGAAAATCTAAAATTTCTGAAAAAAACCCTGAAATTATTCAGCTGTGAATTGTATTACCCACAGCATAATGCTGTAGCCATAAAAGAAGAAAAATAAATACAGTAAGAATATATCTCCCAAGCAGCCTTCACTGTATCTTGAACATACAAAGCCCTCATAACTCAGTGATACATTATCTCTCCGAGGGCAATAAGCAAGTAAACACATTCCTTCCTCGATAACAAGAGAAAAAAGAAGACTACCTAGAAGCCCCCTACCTTTAAAAATTAGTTTCACAGTATCTGAGGACATACCTTTGCTGTGCACTCCCAGAATTAATGGATATTTGATTTGGTTTATCTCCTTGGTGCTCTGCATAAAGAAACTATCTCAAAACTTCGATTATTCCTGTTGCCCTTTTCTGTACTAAGTCCAGCAGACAGACAGCAGTGTGGGATAGTCATATTCAACACATGGCCTATGCAAGTCATAGATTTTAACCACAGAATAGTTAATATTTTATGTCATGACCTCTTTCTAACAATATTCAACAGTATTTACTTTTTTGACACCTAATGAAAACTGAGCTGATGATTTTACAGAAATGTCTAAAGACTTTCCTGAGCAGTAACAGCTGATGTCAAGTAAGAGTTGGGTTTTTTTGCATAGTTATTTTATTCTTATGCATTACTTCTCAATTCTGACAATGAGTCTCTGTTTCTATTTTAATACCCATTTGCTCAGTTTTGTGAGATCCTTCTGACTCAACACAGTGGCAAAATAAAAGAGTCATCAGATTTGTAGCATCTTAGACTAGATGAGGGTTTTTTCTGCAGTCACTGAAATTATTTTATTAAAATATCGCTACAGGTATTTATCAAAATTGAAATTACCATCTTCTAACATCTAAAACACCAGCCTATTTTGATTTAAAATGCCCCTTTCAAATCACATGCCAGCTAAGGTGGGCACTACTTCCTTTCTGGAGTTCTGCGTGCATACACTGGATTATCCTTACTCAGTTGAGGAAAATATTAAAACCAATTTTTTTCATTAGCTCTTAGTGATGAGACAGGAGCACCTCTACAATGTATGTGTATTTAAACAGCCACTAAGAAAATAAAAATGTAAATCCATGCGTGAGTTAAGAGAATCATAATTAAAAATGAGTTGATGCGTCCAGGAGCCTTTGTCGAAGGTTACACATTCATTGACAACGAAGGTTACAAAAATGGCAAACAGCTTTTTCAGAGACTGAGCTCACCAGTTGGCTTGATTTCGAAAGCTTTTCACTGTCACCCCAAGTGGGTAACTCTCATAAGGATCTCAGCCTTTTTCATTCCAGCTACTGCAATGGTCTTTTCTCTACTCCTGCTCACTTCTATCCATTTAGATACTTCCCAAAAGAGCATTTCCTTAGTTTATTGTTTTGTCCAAGGCACCACTTTCCTTAACCTTTCTAGCAAAAAACCCCCCACATCCATCTATCCTCTCACTCCTTATCAACAGCATAGATTCATAGGCTGGTGAGCCTTCTCTTTAATTTTGCAACAAGACTTACCAGGTGAGGCTTCATTTTACCACTAAGTGATTTAATCTACAAAAAGGAGCAATCCCACTCCTTTGTAACGTTCAGGAGCATCATCCTTATTTTTCCCATATATGTGCTGTTGTATTCAGTCTGATCTCACAGTGAGCTAACTGAGAAAACACAAATCCTTACAAAGGAGTAATTTTTCTCCTTGTTTAGCTTCCTAGACAGGCTCTGTACAATGGTCACATGAGCACAGGTGCCAGTGGAAAGCAGGGGCCACAACTACGTACTCTGGTGACAGACATTCCCTGGATCAGGTTAGCTGTAATGTGAAGCCTTTCTCTCAGGCTCTACCTTATGCTTTGTAAGCCTAAGAAGCACAGTTACTTCTCTTAACTTGGAACTCTAAACTTCAATAATGAGGCTAAAGATATTTTATAACTGATGCACAGGAAATAATTCAACAGTTTCTATCTGTATTGCCCAGCTATAACCTATATTATTCTGAAATTGTGAACTCCTTGGGGGAAACATTCTTCATGTCTGCTTCCTGCAAAGCAGGGGTCAGTGTCACATTTTACTTTATTTTCATTCTAGTTTATTGTTCACTTTAATAGAAAACTGTTAAAATTCTATTGAAAAGGTAACTGAAATCCAGCTGACGCAAGTCTTCACTGACAGAACCTGAGGCACAAAAAAGGCACCTGAGGGGAAAAAAGAAAAAAGCCCAGAAACTTTCTACATTCTTATTCATTACTGATTCAAACCTTTGGGCTCTTTTGGACATCTTCTCATTACGGAAAATACAGTCAGTGAAGGTCAAAAAGCAACAGTTGTTCACACTGCAACAGAAGCTAATTTCTAAGTATTAGAAAAGCAAACTTTTGTTTCAAAGCAGTTGCAAGAGTGAACCAAGGAGGGAAGCCATTATATAGCCCACGCATAGTAAGGGCACATTTAAGGGAGGATAAGCAAACAGAACTAAAATTCTAACTCATTCCACTTCTGCAAATCAGGCCTGCTGACAGAACAGACAGGATGAGAAGAAATGTCCACATGATTATTTGGTACAAGTCATATAACAAAGCTGTAGTGACACATGAATCAAAACTGAAAATGGTACCAAGAATATTACACAGTAAGCCCCTCCAGAGCTCTCCTGTGTCTCACAGAGAATCTTGACCTTCTGGGGTGGCTTCTCTGAGAGAATTTCTTTGGCCAAGTAAACACAGACATACAACAATTTCAAAAGATTTTTTAAAGGATAGTTGATCTAACTGCAACTAAATTCAATGATGAGATAAACCCTAAAAGCACGTCACAAAGGTCTGATCACTAGAGTTACCTCTCAAGTGGAAAATCAATGAGACATGACTCACACTGGATAAAATGACAGTAACTGGCTTGCCTTTACCTCCATAACCCAGAAGGGAGGCAAAGCATATCCTCTCTACATTCAGAATGCTGATCAAAGAAAAAATAACCCTTCATGCAGTATGAGAATTTCAATGAAACCGCTTCTGGGCTGAAATTAACTAGAGATATTTTCAAATCATGAGAGATGTAACTGGAATTCACAAGTAACTGAAATATTAACAAGAAATTAGTTACCTTTATTGTTGGTGTGGGATTTTTTGGAAGTGCAGTCAGAACAAAAACAACAAAAGACTGCCTATCCAGCTCTTAACATCAGCAAATCTATTCCTTTACACTTGTATAATCTGAATGGTCCTGACAGCAAACTGTACTCCACAAAGCAATCCATTTATGAGAATGAAGTACAAAGGATTCTTGAGCATTCGCAAAATTCTCTTTGGTTCAACAACAACTAAGACCTTCAAAATACATGTCAAGAAGCACACTGAGATAAGAGGATCTAAAAAGTCTTGAAATGAGCTGTAGAGTAAGAAAAGAAATCTGAAAAAGACAGACTTCACTTTGGGATAGGAGAGGTGTGGGGAAGCTTTATCTGCACTAGGACATCATAAAAGAGTAAACGTTTCTCATTGTCCTTTTCAGCACTGGCTGACAGATGACAGATACATGCAGAACATTTTTCATCTGAAGTATTTTAGGAATTCTCTTAACAAAGGATCACTGGATTCCCAACTATAGAATCCAGAAAAATGCTCAGCTGCCCTAACTTAAGAGAAATGATGATGTTAATGGCACTTTGTTCTGTTAGAAACCACTTCCTCACAGATGGATTTAAAACTCCAAACACATGTGGAAAGTAATTACACTACTGCAGCCTCTACAATGATACTGTGAATAATTAATTTTTTCAGTCTTTCTGAATTTTTTGCAATACACTGGATATAGCAGCATTTCCAAAAAAACTGGTGCAATAAACACCACGATTCTACTAAAAATAGAACACTGGTTAGGGAAGTTAGTAGCTTCTCATTCTGCCTATGTTTCCAGGGCTAAATAATAAATACAGACATAAATACATAAATGAATAAATGAGGAAAGCCAAACAACACAAAACCAGAAAAGTTGCCAGCTGAGGATTGAGAAGACCTGAGAACATCTGGCTAGGTTCCTTTTTCCTGAAGTCTAGCTTTTGAGGAAATACCCAAGGAACAGTGCTGGCAGCATAGCAAGGCACAGAAACACTGTCAAATCTTTTCAAGTGACAATGAGAGTACTTACTAACAAAAGCAATATAAACATGTTTACCTAACCTGTAAAACTTGCTGCTAGTTATATTCTGACTTTTAGAGACAGGTACATAGAAAGTGCAAGCAAATGAAAAGAAGGTAGTGGGTGGAAAACACGTACCAATACATTCTAATTTAAGAATGATTAATACAAATTTTGTACACTAGAAACAGAAAAAAGCCCATAAGCAAACAAACCCCAGTTGTAATGTTATTAGATTCCTACTCCAAGTCTTTAGTCGGTCATTGCCTATACACTGCCCCAGTCAACTCTCCATGAACTGCTCCAAACTCCAGGTTAAACGAGCCTTTTCCATACACTTCTGTCTGACAATTGCATCTCAGTTTCAGCTCTTCATGTGGAGCTTAGGGAATAGGTGCATCTGTCTCTGCCTAAGACTTAAGCCTTTGTGCCCTTACTGCATGAGGGACCGTGATCCCTTTATAATGTGCTACAGAAAAGCCTCTGTACTGCAGTGAAACATATAAGGAAAATCCCTCCAAGACTTAAAATATTTGAGGAAAGGAACAAATTCCTTTTCTGACATCATTCTAATATAGTGAACAGTGTTTGCATTCCTCCTTTATTGATTTTTAGATTTACATAAGCAAACACTGCATCAGGATCTAAACCCAGTGCCCTGACAGTTACCAGTGCTTTGTTTCTCCATGGTTTAGTCACAGTTTCCCACCAATTAAAACAAACAGAACGATGATAGCCTGTGAAGTGAAAGTATACGCAAAGTTTAATCCATATAATTGGTGAGATGGAAAAATCTACTAAAAGCCTAATTACAATTAGGCTATAGTAGGCTGAAAGCATTGTTTTATGTAAATCCTCCACACTCTTTTTAAACATTTGGAATGTGATAGAATTTGTTTCACTTTAACCCTTTTCCTAATTCCAGAACACACGTGCATGTGACACAAAGCCTATCCTTCACTTGCCATTAAGCCCAAGGCAGCTTTGTCAAATTTCAAAAACCAGAAACTCTTGAACAAGGTCACATGGGATGTAGACAGCTGATTTTGAATAGAAAAAGTGCAGAATAAGTCATTAAACTGATTTTGGTTGAAAACCGTTGTATCAACTTGTCCAGTACTTTTATCTCTAAAAAGCCTTTAACAACTCATTTGTGTCAAGGTTAGTCCTTCCAATCTAATAAAATATTTTAAAATTACCAAAAAAAGCTTCAAAGGAAAAGTTTTGTTTAAAACTAACATACATAATAGAGAGGATACATTTCTATTCAGGCTTTTTCATATTGTGACTATTAGATAGCAATGGCTACAAAAGACTGAAATCTGTTTCTAATACATGGCACACAAACTGATTTTAAATATTGTATTTGCCTAACAAACTCTTCAGGAACCTGAAGACTTTATAGGTGACCATTATCCTTCCAAACACATGTCTCCGAGAGTGACTGTAATCTCTGTTCTACAGAAAGAAGGTGAAGTTGCACAATGTGCTCTCTTTCAGAGCCTGGAATGCACCTGATTCCCTGGCTCCACAGAATTAATCTTTTGAGCTCTGCTTCCCTAACAAAGTCTTCTGAAAGACTTCATGTTAGCTCGGTTGGTTTCTGTTTGATCATTAAAAACACAAAATGGCAAGTCAAAGATATTACTTCCACAATGAAGACTCTATTAAAATTATCTTTAATATTACATTACAGACGGCTTTAATAAATGCTGCACAAAAAAACCCTTTAATTAATATATTTGTTGAATTTTTTAGCTAAAGCTTACAACTGTTAAACTACTAATTTATTTTTTTTGCTCCACCATGTGTTTTATTTTGTTTTTTGAAATCATGGCCAGCAAAATTAAAAAAATCTAAAAATGAGGAGAGACCTCATGCTCACAAGTCATTCTACCTCCTGTGCCAAGGACAAACTATACCTCAATCACCTCTAAAAGGAGGTTATTTAACCTTTTCTAGAGCTTTCAGCAATAGATATCCCATTACCTCCCTCGGATATTTAACCCTATGATTACCTATCCTGGATAGATAATCTTTCCCGGAGCTGCAAAGTTTTTCCCGACATTAAAATCTCCTTTTGTACTCCTTAGGACTATTATTTCTTAGCCCACCTAGAGAGAACAGTTTATTACATTCTTCTCTGAAGCAAACTTTACCATATTTGAAGCATATTATTATGTCTTCCTATCTCTGCTAAAGACTAAACTAGTACAATTCGTTCAGTCCATCCTTAAAGGTCATTATTGCAACTTTTCTGTAAATCATCTTCAGGTGGTTCAAATCTGTTTGAAGTAGAGTAACAAAACCAGAGACAGCACATCATCTGAGGCCTTAGCTGGGTACTGCAGAAGAATTTCCATCTCTCACACAACAACAATCCTGTTCATATATCCCAGTATGACTCCTGGTTTTTACAGAACTGTCAGGACTCCTTTGTGTTCATTTTGTGACACAGCTGCTTATTTGCAGAACTGTTGCCCAGCCAATTGTTTCCCATAATTAAGTTTATTATAGCTACCCAAAGGTATTATTTTGTGTTTCTCTTTACTGAACTTTATCCCATAGAGTTCAGATCATTCATCCAATTTATCAAAACCATTTCACACTCTAATGCTTGTATTCCCTCCTAGATTTGTACTGTTAGTAAACCTGCCTTGTTCTATCGTCCAGGTCACAAAATGAAAGACTAGACAGGAATAAATTCACAAAATACACCTGCACAATTCACTCTCATGTCTTCAATCTGAAATGTCTTTAGAACATTTAATTAATAAGTAATTAACTAGCATGGCAAATTTTCTCTGACAGTATCTATTTTTGGTGTTTCTAGATTCCTCAGCTGTGGACATAACACTCCTAACTTCAGCACCACTGTAAAGGCAGAGTATGTTTCAAACACAAATATACCAGGGAGGTTCTACCATTCTCCTCCCCCTTTAATTTTTTTATATGTGGCATAGTAACCTGGCTGCATAGCTGCCCCGATTTTGAATTTGGGTAATCCCTGTTTGTCTTTCCTAGAGATACTTCAGAGACACTTCAATTCACACAACTCCCCTCCACAAACCACTAGCTCTGAAAAATTCAGATCTAATGTACGTATATTAGATGCACACTAATAAAAGAAAAACAGCAACAAAAAGCAGAATGTTACCATTCACATACCAACAGGTAAACTGTCAAAAACACTCACATCCTTTTTGACTTCTCAAATTTTCCAACTAAAGTGTTTTAAACAAAATTCAAATCACCCCATTTCAGGCACACAAATCAGCTATTTCTCATGACAAACTTTTACACTTCTCACCAATACTTTGTTTGCCACATGTGCACCCACTAATGAAAGCAAATATTTGTGCTTAGTGTATTTAAATCTGAGCTACTAAACCCGTCTTTAAAATCCTGGACGATCAAATTGTCTATCTTGCCAACATTCATATTCCTACGTTCTGTGATGAAGTTCAACAGACCAGAAAAAGCTGAGAGTAGCTAACAGCAATCTCAAACACTGCTACAGGGAGAATCAACTTTCTTCTGAGTAAAAAAGACACAAAGCAATCAGCTTAATGCAAAGTGAAAATACGTAAATCGAGCATCAGGTAAGACTTGAACCATGGGGTGATGGAACTGCTGAAGCAAGCAACACGGTAAGAAACTTTGCCACATGAGGGATGATCTCTGTATGCTTCCAAAGGGCAGATGATTGGACTAGCTGAGCTTTCTGTATTTCTATGTTTAACTGAATTCATTATAAGCATCAAAACAAAGACAGCTTTAGGGAACAGTTTTTCTAAGTTAAACTACTAAGATACAACAAATTGTCTGTATAAGGAAAAGTAGTTAAATGCAAACTGTTAACTAATGCACAAATTTTGAACACAAACCGTATAAATTATTGACTCATTACACTACAAAACTCAAGTATTTTGCTTACAAAGCTGCACTTCATAAGAGAACCTTGCTAACAGTCTTTTTGTTTGGAAAAAAGTGCCCAGTAAGGAGAACACACTGTTTAATGTTCAGCTCTACATTTCTTAACTGTCTTTTATGAGTTACTCAAAAAGAAAGATTTCCAGAAAACTTAAAACTCCTGTGATGGTTCTTCTACAACCAAAGCAGTTTTTGAACCAGAAATAGTATTTACAATGTTCTTAAAACTAGAACAATACACCCTTAAGTGTTAGTGCAGAGTTTACCAGGAGCAAGTTCTTATCATCAGCAGCTTGATTTCCAGCAAAGAACACTTAATTTGGAAACTAAAAAAAACCCTTCCTTGCTACAGAAGTGAGAAAGTTTCTCACTTTCTGCAACCTCACTCCCGCCTACAGAGGTGGCAGAATTTTTCTTTTTCAAGGTTTTTAAGGACAAGTTCTGCAAATATCTGTCTGGAATAATCCAAGTACTTTTAAACCAACAAAAAAGAAAGGCAACGATAGATCTGACAGTATGGCATTTCTAAAACTGTGAGTGCAATGTAAATCAATGGATATAAATAAGTGCTGAATACTCAATAAATAAATAATCTCTTGCAAATGTTGTTATTGCCATAAAGACCTGTATCATCAGTTCCCACACAATGCAAATACTTAAAATTTTGGAGAAAACCAACACAAAGCAAATTCCAATAGATCAGCCCTAAAGACTTTAAAGAGGTATTTTGAAATGTGGAAGACTAATTAAAAAACAAACCCAAAAACAAACCCAAGAAAAACCCCCCAATTGGAAGTAGGGCAGACTGCAAAAACTTTGGTTCCAACTTCCCCAGTACTTTCAGAAACACTAAGAAAACATTTCTTATTTTCCTTATGCAACAACGGTGGTGAAAGAGCAGAGTACAAGTCTTTCCACTTTGTATCAACCACACAACTATTAATGACCAGAAATCAACCTTAGTATCTAGAATGATAGAGAAGACGAACAAAAAAAATCTTTAAGTTTCCTGGAAATACTTGGAGAGTAAAGCCTTCATTCTGTATGAGACTATGGACAGCAGACTGTAATCTCACTGCACAAGTATGTTAGAGATACTGATAAACATCAGAGCAGTCACGTGCTGTTCAGCTGCAGAACAAAAGCCCTTATTAGGATACCTTTCCAAATTTTGTGAAATAAAGATCTGGTTACTTTTGCACACTGAGCAAAAGACTCCTATTTGCTGTTTCTCTTTTTCTAGAAATGTTTAAAATAACGATACAAGACGTATGACTGAACTCCATGATTAAATACCTGAGGAACTAAGCAATTTAATACAGCCTATCTCTTAGGAATTACACACTTAAGAGTATGCAATGCAAAGGAAAAGTCATTTCAGTTAACAGTGCTATGACTGAGAACTGCAACAACTACCTCCCTTAGACTAAACACCTAGACACACAAATTATCAGCAGTAGTTCAATTTAGGGACATTCACTGCTGCTCCTTACTGACACACACGGTTGTACTGGGTAATAGGCCTTCACAAAAAGCCTTACTGTAAATTCAAGGCATAGAATTTTTTATGGAATAATCATGACAGTGCTCGAAAAAGCCTGAAATCAAAGATATTTAAGTTCTGGACGACTTGCTAAAAGTCACAGGTCAAACCAAATTAACTGCTAAGACCTTCTAAGGCAATGGGAAGTTTAATGAGTGACTTGAACTGGGTGAAAATTTTGACCTGATAGCTATTTTTAGAACATTTTACCACATACTGATTACTTTAAAAGAGATGCATTTTTCTCCCTGCCGTTCAACACACACCATTTTCTTCCTTACACTTTTTTCCACTTCTGATTAAGCAAATATTAATGTTATTAATCCAAAAGACAATAGACTAAGATTAAAAGATACTTGAAAAAAAACCACACCCGTAATTTGCCTGCATCTTTTCTGCAAAGTTACACTTGCTTATGTAAGGAATCACATTTTGCTAATCCCAAACCTACCAGTCCCTACTGGATCACCTGTTCTTGGAGCAGCTAGGAGGGGAAGTGTAATATATAACCATGGGTTACAAATACACCCAAAAAAAGCATGTTCTCAAAAGGTTGCACAAGTTAGTATTTAATGTAAAATACAGGGTTCACTTAAAGCTTCACTTAAAAGCCTCAGTAAACAATCACTATGTCATTAGTACGGCATAATGACAATACCAATGGAAAACACGCAAACACACGTACAACTACTGGAGAGCTACTACAATTTCTTTAATAGCAACTGCAAACACATTTCCAAAATAAAATTTGGAACTTCAAAGCCTAAAGAACACATTCTTTTACAACAATTTAGTGTCAGATGCGCTAGCCTAGAGCCAGATTAATAAAATACTCCCAAGACTACAAAACTGCCAAGGTTCCTGGATAATCGAGGGCAGAACACAAAACACCATAAGGAAGAAGCAGAACCATATGCTCTCCTGTAAGAGAGATCAGGATTAGGAGACAAAGGGGACATTGCTGAGCTAGGACACTTGGATACTACTAGAATTATTTCTCCAAACACAAGAACTGTATTTTGCAAGTTTGGGATGTAACGGGGCGTATATCACAGCCTCGAGCGAGAGCAGCCGGGCTGTCAGACAGCTCCCCTCCGGAGCCCGCAGCCCCCCAGCCACGGAGCTGCTGCGGGGGAGCGGTGCGGGCTGCCCCGGGCACAGCGGGGGGAGCGGGACAG
>VXBX01007997.1:635605-682937 GCA_013400415.1 Scytalopus superciliaris | reverse complement strand
GGGCAGGGACGGGGACCGGGACACGGGCACAGGGACAGGGGCAGGGGCAGGGCGGCTCCGCAGGGTACTCCAGCCCTCTGGATTGCGACTGAAAATGAACCGATGGCGCTTTCAGATTTATTTGGTGCTGCCTGGCCGTCACTCACAGGTGTGCGATCACCAAGTTACTGCTCCTGCAGAGGGGGACTGCGCTGTATCTATGGCTATCCTTGAACCATCCTTCTTCCAGAATCACCACAGTTATAAAGCATCTATCAGAAAGAGCCAGAAACCGCAACAGGCTCAAGTTTTCTGTTAAATGCCAATGAAATTCAAGGGACCTTTCCATTAGGAGCAATTAACAAAATTCCAAATTAGCTAGAAAATCCTTAGCCAGAACAGAGTATTTTCGGTTGCTTTTAGAAGTAGCTACTGACTGTACAGTAATTCAACTGATCGATACTTTCGTAAAGAAAGCAGATTTCATAAAATCCTAATTGCCCAAATTGCAAGTCGAGTCATACAGACGCTCCTGCAGAGTCTGCAGAAAAACCTCAGCAGCTTTTCCACTTTCCCAAGCAGTTCTCACTTTTCCCTACGTCTTGCTGACTTGCAAGTCTCCTGCGATCAGGTTCACAACAACCGAAATCCCACGAGAGAGGGAAGGCAGTTCTTCCCCTGGGCTCCCTGGCACTGTTCTGCTGCAGGCAGTGCCGTGTGTGAGCCCGAATCCAGCCAGGAGCTGTGCTGTTGGCATTACTGCAGGAGCACCTGTGTGCACTAAACCGCTGTGACCTGCAATCCATTTAGAAATATGCTCACTTAGCTAAACAGCTGCAATGGCTGGGGATATTATTGCACTGCAGACAAGCCTTAGTGCTCCCACAGTGGAACCGAGGGTTCTGCTCAGCTGCTTCAGAGCAAAATCGATTTGGATGTTCTGATGGTGGTTTTTTTTTCACATTCCCATGGCCCTGTAAAGGTGCAGTTGAGCAAGACCTGACCGAACCCAAGGGGCAGGTGACACAGGAGGCAGCACTTTCCCCCCATGTCTGCCCCACAGTCTCTCCTGCTGCCCACTCTGGTGCTCATCTACACCAAGGGTAAACTGGTTGTACTTCCTGAACCACCAAGAGGCTGTTCCCGTTTCTGGTGTGTTAGTTTTCAGCCAGGAACTAAGGTGCATTGGCTCACCGTGGGGCTCACCAGAGCCAGCATGTGAGATATGGGGAGCACTGCCAGTAGAGGGGAGGAGCAGGGCAAGCCTCCTGTGGCAGCAGCAACGTTTTGGCAACGAGATTAAACCAGTCAAACTGTATTGTTTAACCACACCCTACACCAGGATTTGCCTTGAATTCACTGAGACCTTAAGTGCTCTGCCATCTTGCGTAAGAAGCAGTAAAGTCTAGTGATGGGAAGGTAACAAAGAACAACTCTTTAATGGTATGATGTTTCAGGTAATGGTTCCTGCTAACGAAAGGAATACTCCCGAGGCTCTTGCCCCACCTCTTCGTGCCTCCTGCTTTTCCCTGGATTTACTCCAGCCGCTGTGTAGCTACAGGATAGTTCAGCTCTGTTAGCCTTCCAGAGGAAAAGTAACAATACGCAAAGAAGAAAAAAGCAGCCCAGGTGTAGTAAGGATTGAGATCGAGCTGGCTTACTAGACCTCCACCCAAGAAAATCTACATTTAAACCTGGAGAAAGCTGCTTGCTTTGAAGCTGGTTGAGGCTCTACACCCATTCTGATGTCCCCACAGTTCAAAATCTTTTTCATCCACTTGTGCTATCCTGCAGCCCCTTTCCCACAGTATGCTATAGCAGCTTTTAAATTCCTAAGTGTAAAGGAAGATACTCCTGCCTAGGACCAACACCACATTGCTTTCTCCAACACATTTTCACTTCCACTTGGTCTCCCTTGCTGTTCATATACCCTACCCAAACTATATATTTATATTCTTAATACTTGTTGACTGCAGCTTCCTCTCTGCTGCAGCATCCATCTTGTACCAGTAATTGGTAGTTGTATTTATTATGGGCAGTTTTGAGTATTAGTCATTTCTAGGGCAGTAACAAATTCACTGGACTCATCAATGCTGGCAGTGGGGAAAAAAAATACCAACCACAACAAAACCAGCTCCTGTTCTGATCAAGAGATAATGGTGTTATAACAGCTTTTGAGCAAGTTACAATAAGACAAGGTAAAAAATACTAGATGAGCCCCCTCCCAAGTCAGTACTTCTTAAAAAATCAGAATCTGAGCTGCTTTATATCCCTCCATGTCACTGAAGCCTCAGCTCATGTTTGTGCATGGAGAAGTGCCCAAGACTGCAAGGTCCAGCTGTTAACATGGTTCCTGCTTTCAGCAGCATCAGTTTCTACCTATCTCAATCCACAAAATTGCTTAATTGTTTTTCCCACTTTTAGAGCAAATATGTGATTCCCCCCCTCCCCCAACTAAAGATTAATAAAGTTCACTCGCTAGAACTCAGGACAATTGAGAAGTTGATCCTAAGGACATCTGGGTTAGTTCTGTGACAACTACTCTGCTCTCTTTACACCATGACCTAAGAGCAGCATTAACGAGCTATTACTGCCTCCTACCCAACACTAGTTAAATGGGGCTTATGTCCTTGGCTACAGCTCTAGAGCTACACTGGGTTCTTAAAAAGGGCATACAGGGGAGATTATAGTTGAATTCAGCTCCAGAGGCTTATTTGATCTGATCAAAGGAAGCCCTATTGGACTGGCTGATTGTGCAGAGTCACTCAGGTGCTGCAGCGAGAATTTTCCTAAAAGCATCTTAGGTTCTGTTGGGTCAACTTCCACAGCATGGCCCAAACATAATAAACTATCCTACTCTGGATGAGAGTTGGATCAGCACAACGCTCAGAAGTCTCTCCACTGCTCAGATACGTTATGCATCCTTCCACAGAATCACATCATATTTTGTTACAGGTCCTCCGTTTTGCTGCTCAGTTTTACCTGCTGTATTCCCTGGAGAGCCCTACATTCTGATTTTTTTCTTTCCATTCATGTTACCATATATAAAGAAGAGATATGAGAAAGGCTAGATTGGCCTTCAGATTATAATCAACAAAGTGTTTTCAGTTGTTTTACCTGAAGCAAAATGCTTTAAACAATTTTGTGTCTAATCTTTAACAAAAACAAAAAAAAATTCTGTCTGAAGACATACCCTACTGACTCATTTAGGTGTGGTTTCAGTAGCCAGTTTACAAGAGACGCTACTGGCTTTTTACCACAACTTTTATTAAAATTTACAGTATTACCAGTTTAGTGCCGTGGTAACAAAATGCATGCTGTTAATAGTACTTTTACTACATGAAATACTATTGGGACAAAGACTTTAGTGGGGAAGTCAGCATGTCAAAAATACTAAAATATTACTATAAACATGTAATTGAAAAAAATGCAATTGTGCCAAATTGCACACAATTTTAGCTGATCATCTGATCTAATATCTCCTACAAATACATCCACTCCAACCACAAATTTAGAATAACTGGGCTTTATGACTTTCTTTTGGGTGGGAACAGGGCAGGTGGAAATAAGTTTTAGCTTCATCAGAGAATGATCTCCAGCCACTGATAAAGGATAAATACATTAGACAATTCAGGAATCTTACAACCCACACAGATTACTGCAGAGTTGACTTTGGTTACTGAAATATGCCAATCACAAAAGCTAAATGAATTTAAGAAATTATTAGCTTATTTGCATTTTATGCCTGTATATTTAAAATATGGGCAATCTAATCCAAATTGATCCAAGAATTTGCAGTGATCTGATACTTATTTTTAATAATTAATTAGACTATATTCAGTACCATATATAACCACTCCTCACATATGAAGTATTCCCATTTAAATGTTTTTTTTTCTAATTTCAGTAGAGGCTTCAACGTGAGGTAGATACGAAATGATACCTAGATTGTAGCACATTATTAAAAAAACATTCCAGATTGGAATTCATTAAACTTAAAAGCAGCACACCAGGAAGGAAGATCTTTATTTTTCAGAATATATTCTTCTAAGTTTTTGCTACTCAGGAGTGAGGTTTTGTATTTCAGAACTGAAACATTGCTACCTATTTCAGCCAACTGTTTGGTTTTTGGTTTTTTTTTTTTTAATTTGCTTTACTGCTGTTACTTTGAACATGTTATTATTCTAATGTATAAAATTTGACTCTGGCTTCAAGAAAACAGCAGTCTAGAGACTTCCAAGTCCTGGAACATTTCATATATATGAACCCGAAGTTTTGGCTGAATGGGATTAGAATGGGAGTTGGAACTATATGGGCACAGTGTTTTTGCCTAAGGCTACAGAAAAATTGAAGTCCCTGTTACCTCCAGATGCCTCACTGGACTGTTCACATCAGCAGTGACTCGAAGAGTGTGTTATCTTACTCAAGGAATTTTATCCCTTGTTACAAAGGTGTTACAAACTCCTGTCCAAACAATCACTTTTATCTTTCCTTTCTCCTTTCAAAACATCCCTTTGTTACATGTTTGGAGCAGTCTCAGGTATTACTGGTTCTGCATTAATACTACGAATTATGTATAACCTACATAAAGATGTGTCAGGTCATGGACTATCCCTGTTACTGTTTTGACTACCTTGCATATTCCTTCAGGGTCTAGAGCACAATTAAAGGCTCTGTTGTTACTCAAAACCAAACAGCATGTAATATGTTCAATGTAAACCAGAAAAACATAAATTAGCATTTTTCAGTTAAGATGTAGGCGTCTAAATAAAATAAATAAACAAATAAGACCTGGCATATTTCTGCCTAGCTTTAGGCACATTTATTCCAAACAGAAAAGTTTTTTTAAAGACAAGCCTAGCTTGCAATTAGAGCCCTTTCACACAGGATGTGAAAGATTTAAATAAAATTTCAAACTAATTGCCATCATACAGAAGTGGGTACCAGCACTGCCAACAGTTTAAGAAGGAGTCTGTTCAGGGCTCAAATCCAGAGTGGAGGTAGGCACTTTTAAGATTTAGGTTAAAAGTGTGACTAGGAAACTTAGTATGTTTTGGGGAAGGCTTGCAGGGCAGAAGCCCAGAAAGTGCCTCCATTAACTGTATCTTTTTCAACATCTACAGAAAGAGCCCAAAGACCAGCCGCTGCACTGGGGGGTGCAGAGTTAAGGTCACACATCAAGTTCAGATTACTACTGACCTAGTTTAAGAGACAGATTATCTCCACTACCCTCCTTGGTTGGAAAGCAAATGAATCATACTAGAAACAAACGAGGTAAGAGAGAGTACCTTTCTTTTACTAAAAATTATTCAGAAGACAGGTCACTCAAAGAAGAGTTCACAGCTATAGATAAACGGAGGTGAGAAGTTAGAATATCCTTTCATGGGTCAAGGTCAGCAATAAATGTCTTATTTCTTGCTTCTACAGTTAAAGTGTAAACCTCGGGACTGGATTTAAGATTTAATTGAAAATACTGTCCAACTGAATTAACACTTGCCAATTGATTAGCATTTTGGCCTGTATGAGTGAATTTCTTTTGACATAACTGAAAATCTCAAAGTAATCTTACTTCTGGTCCTAAAGAGAAAGTGTGTATTGGTGGAAACAAACATGCATTCACAGAGTGAGCAAGTGCTGCATCTCTGATCACTTGGGTTTGGCATTTTAACAGACACCCAGGGGAAGTGGTGGTAGGGGAAAAGCAATGTATCCCCATGGTAACCAGGACATCTTGTTTTAGCATGTACATTAAAAAACACACTGGACAGAACAAAATTAGTCACCTAGAAAAATATACATTTCTGGGTAAAACCATTCACGAGCAATGAAAATGAAAAGCTCTTGGCAGTGTCCTGTGAGGTACGAGACAAAAATTGCTATTTTTCATTTTTGACAGCTGACAATTCACTCTAAGTTTTTTATTACTTGTATGAATCAAATGCCTCCTCTCCTCTGCCCTCTTTATTCTTCTCAACAAAGAACTTTTAGATTTACTTTCTCATGTGGTAAGTTATTCCACAAATGGATCTTACTGAAGTTCTTAATGTATAATAAATTCTTTGTGAGTTCCAAGTCAGAAAGGAGGAACATATCTCAAAATATTTTCAAGTTGATTTAATTATGAAAATACTTTGTGGATGGTGAATGCTTTATTTTTGTATCTCCCATGCTGCTGAACAAATGACTAGTAAGAAAAATAAGTGATTTAAGATTCACTAGCATTGCATAAAGGCATATCAAGACTGCATAAATAACCAGGTTATTCCTATTATGTCCATTTTACTTTTTTACTGACAGTTCATTTCATAATGGTATTTATATCAGCAGGTGTCAACTGTACATCCACTCATTTCAACAAGAACTTGAAGTTTTAAGTAGTCAGCTCCATCTTGAACAAGTCAGAACAGAAAATGAACTTGGCTTGCTTATTCGTCTTATGAACATCCTATTTGAGTGATTAAGTTCCTATTGCATTTTCTGAAGTCCACACATATATACCCATCTACAACAAAGAGGAAACTTGTCATCAAATGACTTGGCAGATTGTATCACTATCAATCCAGAAAACCTATTGGACACATCAGTGATGTGTTTCTCACAAATGGACCTTCTTTTTCTAGATGCATCTCTAAGCTAAAACAACACGTTTAGAAGAGAAAAGTTTTGTGACAGACTAAACAATACCAGCTTTCAATGAAAATCACAACTCTGATATTGTAAGCAAACATTTGTAATATTAAATATATTATAAACATGGCATTTTATCTTGCCGAGTGGCAGTGTTCACAGTGGGTTTTTTATGGAGAAACAGCCTTGTCACCTTGTTGAATGCCTTAAAGCTAGCCTGGAGCTACTCTACACTTAAGACAAGTCACATGTTTTAAACAGCTACATATATATAATAGAATACATTTAAGAAAACAAGTTACACTTCTCACTGTTAGTGAGAATAGCACTTCTAGAATTTTTCACTGAAAAAGGCTATTTTCTAATCTGCTAAGATTTTGAAGGCTAATATAAACTAAGTTTGTTTGCAACCAGATTAATTTCTGTGAAACATCACTGAAAGTGATTTGACTTTCTTTGTGACACTTCAGAAACCCACAAGTCTTATTTTGCTTCCTGCCATTAATTGTCAGCTCTGGATGGCTTAAGTATAGAGGGAAGCCAGAAAAGCCATCTGTTTGGAAGAATGAAAAAGCCTAGTTGTTTTACTCATTTCCTGGGCAAAATGAAGAGCTGAAAGGTTTTCAGTGAGAAAACTGCTTAGACTGCACTAAGCCAGATGTATATGGGGAAATCACAAGGAATAAACAAAACAGAATTTTCTCAGTTCAGTATAAAATAGTTGTATGGCAAATATGAAGAAAGCACTTGCCCCTTTAATCAGATAATCTGTAAGCTTTCCTGTAAATTTTTCAAATCTCAGGTTTGCTTTTCCAAATGAATTTGTATTATAAATAACAGAATAATCTATCAACCTCTCCCCCCCCAAATATTAGCACTATCATTATAAATAAATGCCTATGATACTAATTTGAAAGAAACATGGACTTTAGTCCTTTTATAGGAAAACTAGGATGTATTTTGCTGGAAAAAGCCAATCACTGTGTAAGTTTTGAATCTGAGAAGGATTCTTAAATAATGCATTAGCATAGCACATCAAATTCCACCAGATATCATTTAAAAAACAAAAAAAAAAAAAACTCCAAAAAACAGGCCTATTGAACTTTTGCCCCACAAGTGAAAACTTGATCCACATAATGTATTATATAGCGAAACATATTTCTAACACTGTGTACTGACATCCCACCATCAGTGGGACACACCACTAACTCAGCTTACATGAAATGACCCAGGCTCTGGAGCTCTCTCTACCAAAACATGTGACAATATGAATTTACAAAAAGCTCTAAATACATATTCCTTTCGATGTCAGTGAGTGTTGCACTCTGCTGGAAGGGCAGGAAGAGTACATTATCATTTAACCTCCAGACAGGAACTAACACACTACTGCTTGTTAGCTCCAATCTTCTGACATGTCTGCTTGGGTAACTTGGTCAAAAGTTAATTCCCATATTACTGCAACTCCCACATCAAATATGGTATTGTCAGGGAGAACAAACCAATTAAATAAGTCAAAACCCCTAAATAAATTAGCTGCATCTAATATGCTTGCAAGTCACAGTCCAGTATCTAGACAGAGGAGTAAAATTTAAAACCACTGTCAGGGTAGCAGCAATGTGTGTGGCTGTTCTCCCTTGGACTCAGATTTGGCAGGTTTGTAGTGTCTCACCAGAGAGCTTACCCTACAGCAGTTTTTGTCAAATATATGTTAGAGAGTACCTTAAAACATGCTTTTGCTGCATTCAGGCAGCTCAACAGATGACAATAACAATATATTAAAATAAAATATGCAGTTATCAAAATGGTTGGGTTTGCCACATAGAAGTTAATAAAAATAGCTTTTGGCCTTTCTCATCGTATCCCAGTACAGATTTCGAACAGTGTGTTAAGTCTAACTTACCGAGTAAACTTGCAGGCCAGTACTGATGGGAAGCTGACACCCATTACAGCAGTCCTTTGAGTGTCATTCATCTGTTTGAAACAAACCAAACAACTTTTATCAAATGTAGCTGCTTGAGGTCACTGTTCCAACATAGAACCAAAACCAATTACTGCAGTGCCTCCAGCCACAGTTCAGTTAAGAGACTGGAAAAGTACATTATGTGCACTTTTTCAAATATATATATATATGTATATCCCTATATACAGGACTAATTTAGATGACACTTGAAGAAACATCTTTCCGGACCTCCCAATTTAAATGATCAACCTGCGTCACAGAATTGTTTTCATAACTTCATTTCCTGATGTTCTAGTGACAGGACAGGAAAGGAAGAGATTGGCCTTTAAGTCAGTAAAAGTACAACATCACATAATTTTACAGCTAACAAGGAGGTCAGTTTTATGTATTTTATTAAGGAGACAGACTACTTAGCTCTCACCTCTGAAACGTATTACAAAACTGTCTTATTTTACCATTGAATAATTCAATAGCTCTTCTGCTATTCTTTTTCCCTCTAATTATACTGTTTAGTTACGTCACACAGCATTTGAAGCACTCTCCTTGATGTTGAGTGTTCAGATGAACAATTAGTTCATTAGAATATTACTTGGAAAAGAAAAAAATCAGAAATTTAGAGAAATCAAGTTCTGAGCTGCCAAGTCCCCGGCACTCCCCATGCCGTTTTCCCCAGGAGAGAGGATTAAAGTTACCAGACTGAACAGCAGGCTTTTAACAGCTCATATCTAGATTTCCAGACCTACAACAAGGACTCCACTGGATTTTTCCCTTCTTGAAATGACAGTTTCCCTGGCACCCAAACACATTGCTGTGTTTCCTCAACTGGAAACAAATGAACAAAGAATCCAAATAGTCTGGTGAAAGGCTTATGGAAAAAAATAATTTCCACAGCCCCTTCCTGAGATGCATTCTTTCTTTGCTGCAAATCACAACAGCTTTTCACAGTAAAGGCTTCTGCTTTACCTATTCTCTGCATTACTGCCTTCCCTCCAGCATACACAAGTCACCCATCTGGAGTTCTCCCACACTGTCTTCCTTTAAAAGGCTACTTTCATTTCTGTGACATAAAATCCCTTACAGAGCTCTTAAAGAGCTAAAAGCAAGACAGTCATCCTTTTGGAACTGTCTTAAACACAAACACATCTATTTTTCTCTGAAAACTCAGGATATTTTTTTTTTTAAGCATGACAAACAGTTGCAGTGTGAAGATGCCTTTTTACATGGTGACAGAGGCATTTCACAAACTCTGCCAGCATAAACTGTCTTGTTACTGATCTGTAACATCATATTTTAAGATTATGGTAGACTATGCATTTGCAGACACCCAGTGAAAAAGACTCACAAAACTGCTGGAATGTTTCTAGATTTCTAATAGGCTTCCTAAACCCAACACAAGTCACCATTGCTAACACGGAGACAAATATCCCTGCTCATCTTGGAAAAATTGTTCACTATTATCCAGCAATTATTTACATATTAGAAGTCTTGCATCTTCAGTGTTCTTTTAAATAAGAAAAAAACCTTTTTTTCAACACCAGGTCTTGCTGCTTTTCCCTAAATTAGCCTCTCCTCAACTTGTATTTATCATTATATAGAACCAAAACTGGGAACAGTACAGATGAGATCTCACAACAAGCACAGCACCAAGTAGAGCAGAATAATTACCTCCTGTGCCTCACATCTGATGCTTTTGTTACTATTACCCAGAACAGGTTTTGTTTTGGTATCACTGTGTTTTAACTCTTAGTCTGATCTGCTGTAATACCCATTTAGCACAGAACTGCTTCATTTCCTGACAAGCTGATGTCTCTTACACTCAATCCATTTTTCTCTTGCAAATTTTACAGGGCCAGCTTGTTTCACCATCCAGATCATTAATGAAAATATTGAATAAATTCATAAATTTGATCACAATACAGGGCTTTAACCAAGAAAATATTTCCCAAGTTTCCAATTAAGAACATCATGTAGGAAAAATTCTTCTATTCATTGTTACTTTAGTGTATTAGAGAACCTTAAGTCAAAGAAAACTTTAGTTAAAATAACACAGTATAAATCCTACTTTAGCCATCCTATTATGACAAAAAAGGACAAAAAAATGGAGGTGGGAAGTTAGAACAGCCTTCCACAGGCCAAGGTCAGAAAGCTACTAGTGACTGTTCATAAGTCTTATTTGCACCACTCTGTTTTTAGCTCTAGTGCTTGTCAGGTAGGCTGAGGAAGAAACAGACTTACATTCACACAGAACTGACACTCCTACACAGCACATTAACAAACACTTAGGGTTAAGGGACACTTTCTCTAGGACTCCTATAGGTGTTTTTTTAACCAGAATAGCTTTAAGTATTTCACAAAGTTTCAAACCCCTACAATTTTATACTAATTATAAAATTATACAGAAGAATGTTATGTCAGCATTTTCTTACTTTGGAGCTAGAACAGACAACATCGTTGTCTAAACATAAAATGGTCAAGAAATATAGTTGTATGGGTGTGAGAGCAGTACCACGGCATTCCTTTGAAAGTTTTTATATTTATATAATAAATGAAAAACATTTAGAAAAGCTCCCCCCACCTATTCCACAGTTAATTTTTTTTTATTGATCCAGTCTTGAATAATGCTGCTTATTTGGTAACAGTATCAGGCAAAACCACGAGCAAGTGCCATTCTGCATTCCAATATAATTAATTCAATTAAGTTTTGCAATATATACATTTTATCCAGCTTCTGACATTAAAGGTCATCATGCCAATGAAAATTTTTAACAATACAATAAAATCCTTCAAATGGAAATGCTTATGAATGTAATTCAAGAGACCAGACAACTTAATTTTCTGAAATTTATATCACTCATGTCCACAATAATTTTACATTTCACACTTCATGCTCTCAAACGTTACCCAAGAGAAGACTAAATCTTTTTGCCACATATACTATTAAAGACACTAGCCAGGTTTATAGAGTTACAGAAGACTATAATAAGATGTAAAATTTAGTAGGTAATAAGTTATGACATTTGCTGACTAAAACATTATTCAGTCTACACTAATGTTTGATCCATTCAAATACAGTAAGTATTTGGATGTTATATACTACCCATTTCATATACTTACAGTGCAAAATAAGTGACAATTTTTTTTCCTGAGCATTTAAGAAATGAAAATCCTTTTTCTTTATCATTGATTACAGTCCATTTAAAATATACTCCTCATATACCTAAGTTTGTCAAGACTGTACAATTAAGACAGGCAAAAGTTTGTAGATATCAGAAGCCCAATCAGGAATCAGAAGGGTTACTGAACATCTCTAAAATTTGTCCCTGTTTTTCAAGTCTAAGGATATAACAGGATTATTTATAAATTCAGAAATTACATTTTTTTTTTCCACTGACCAAACATTCCAAAATGTACAAACAACATGCCTTCCAAAACAGAGAAACAGCTGCTATTTAAACAAATTGCCATACATAGTTCAACTTACTATTCTGTAGTTAATGTAATGCCCAGTGAGCTGTGCCTCCAACAAAGAGAATAAAACTTTTAGGAATGTATTTTGGGCATTGTGTAAGGAAGCTGGATTCCTTACAAGTTCATCTTTTTGTCAATAGCTACAGACCATGAGTTTCTAATTCAATCTTCTCCTCTGTTTGCAATATATCAGGTTCAACTGGAGGAACAGGTGGTCTGAGTATTATCTCTGGACCTCCACCATAGATCGACTGAAGAAAATTCCATGTTTCTTCAGATATTTGTCCAGAATCTGCACCTGAAAAAATTTTAAAATTCAATTACTATTTAGAATAGTTCTTTCATTATTTAACCACAGTGAAATTCTCAGAATCCCAGAAAGAAATCTTTATTATGAGGATAGTAACAGCCCCAGTGATGCTACTTGTATGTAGCACTGATGGGTCAGCCTGATTTCTGTTCATTCACTGATTAAAGCCTTTGTTTATGATTCCATTCCTCTGGCTAGAGGTCCATCTTCCATCTCAAGTCAGCATCCAACAAGCATTTCTGATTTTCCTTATCACTTTAGAGTGGCAAAGGACAAAAGAGCATCAGCACATCCTGTCTGACACAACTGGAGTGATTTCTTCATGCTCACTCACACAGAGGTCAAATTTCTATTCTACCAGAATAAAATCCCCTCTTCCTTAAGCAAAAATTTCAGCATCCTCATACTCAACAACAAGAAAAAAACCCAAAACCAAAAAAACAAACAAAAAAAAGAGCCATACAAAGGGACTTCTCCCCCTACTTCCTGTACTTTTCAGTCCTCACCAACTGCTCCAGTGGTGCCTACTATTGTATTTTATTACAAGTTTCCAAAGAGGACAGGTTCAAAGAGCTGCACGTTTGTTTACCTACACTAACTCAACTATGCAAAGCGTCATCTGAAGAAGTGTTAAGAAAATCCCAGTCAAACTAAATGCTGAAGTCAAAGCACACTCACCATTTACAAGTTACTCTGCACCTCCTACACTCTCATCTGCACTTAGTCTATTTCAGATACTAATTATTTTAAGAATAAGCCGGTCCCCACAAAATGGGCACAACACAGATTCACTAGGAACTGCCATTTTACAGCAACAATAAAAAATAGTTCTCCAAACTTCAGCAAATACACACAGAGCCCAAAGCTGCAGCAGTGCTGGACACCTACCTTGTTTTAGCACAGCATTTCCACATTTTGTTACTGCAATCTTAGCATTATCAATGGGACCGGGTGGATCTAGTGTGACAGAAAAATTATTAAAATGGGGAGAGCTGAAAACGAACAGCAGGTTGGAAGTTCTGTTTCCAAATGAAAGGAGAAATAGCTTGTTTGTTTATTGCTGGTTCTTGTACTGCTTAACAGCACGTTCTAAGTTGTTAAAAGCTAATCAGATTTTTAATTAAGAAAAAGTTTTTCAAAGCATTCATGATTACAGTAAGTCTTCAAGCAACATAAAACACAAATTAGTCCTAATTCTTACCCCTAGCAAAGTTGTCCTAAAGCAAACTCAGACAAGACTGCAGAACATTTTATCAGTATTTCCATTTCAATACTTTAGAGGCACCTAAAGTAAGCTATCATGACATTATTACAGTGTTACTGAGTTATCCATGAGTTTAGGTTGTGACAGTGAGGCCACCTTTCCTCCAGAAGCTGCAGCATTATCTATCGGTTTGCACAGCTAAATCACTCCCCCCTTGTACTTAGATCAATTCTCCTCCTGCTGCTAACAGCAAACCCCTGCAAACAAGCAACATTCTTTCCACAACTACTCCATTCTTCCATTGTTGTGAATTATTTATCTGTAATTTGGTTCCTGGATGTGACCTATAAAACCTGTGTCTTCAATATTGAAGAGCTTTCATTGCCTTCTCCATCTGCCCTTCCTACTGTCTTCTACCAAAGCAGAAACAATTGACTTAAGCAGTACCACTACAAGACAACAAAACCCAAAATATTACCTGTATTTTGGAATAGAGCACAACTTACCACTGTCTTTACCCTTTACAAATCCTTCCCATTCTCTGAACCAGTGCATACTGATGCAGTAAAATGTTGATGGAGATTCTTCTTCTTGGAATGCTCTATTAAGCTAAAAGGGAAAAAAAAATCTGTAGCTTTCAGTTGTTTTAATTTGATATACTGAATTCTTTTAACCACTGTAATTATTAACAGCATAATATTACACTACAACAGCACATTTTAAAGAACTACTGACCATTAGAACAGTAAACATATGGTGAATACCCAAGGTGAGATTTTGATGCAGTGGTAGCCTTCATATTAAAAGCTGATTTATTATTTAGTTGAGAATTTTTTTACTTTTCCTGAAAAGAGTGACAAATTCTTACACACAAGTGCTTACCCATCAAACACTACTGGATACTGGAAAAGTATTGTGAAGGTTGAACTTTCAAGTAGAAAAAGAAAGCAGAAAATTTATTTTTAAGAAAGTAAAATAAATGTTTTGAAAGAGTTTCTCCATGATTTTATGGAAGATTCTTTGTGTGATGAACTGTATCTTCATCTATGTTTGTTTCCCCTAATATTTTGAGCAGATGGCAGTACAATTCCAAGCAAGTCATGGTGATCCAATGCACTGGGACTTTTCATAACTTAAAGATCTTTTTACAAGGTTATTAAGAAAGAAGCAAGAAGTCACTGAAACCTTTAAAACCATTATCTTTTTAGGTCTGTAATAATACAGCTATACTTCTCCTTTGAAGTATTGAACCTAAATCAACACAACTTTTTAAGGTTTCAGACAGAGCAAGTTTTGCAATCATTCCCTAAAGCAATCTTTAATAGAGGAGATTAAAATTTTCTCCGTACTAACCAGTAACAATACTTGAACACCAGTGCACATATAACCACTGTTTATACTGGAAAGCTACTGACTGCTAAAGCAAATGAGGTTGACTCAATGTTGTTAATGATAATTACTAACCAGTGGCAACCCAGAGTGAAGAAAAATCAATTACTAAAGATTTCAAATGGCAGCTAAAACATGGAAAAGCTAACACAATCTCTGAAGTGTGATTAAAGGACAAACAGAACTGAAAGAACGGAGTCAATTCTATTTTTCGTTCCCTCATGAATTAAGATAGCAGAAATGGAACTCCAATATCTCTGCACTTATTTTCACTGAAAACTTCAAAGCACATTTTTGATTTAAGAATTAGAAAATCATTACCATTAGTTATTCTACCACTCAGACTCAAGCACATAATCGCCTAACTCATGGAAAACACAGTAGTTCCTTGAGACTAATTTTACAGATCCATATTTAATTCACACTAAATTAGTTATGCTTATGTGTCTAATGCTTTTTTAAAATTAGAACTAAAGATTATGATTAAATTTTTGTTGGCACAGTATTACTGTACTTAAACCTTACCAGTTGCACAAAACAGACCACTAGCAGTGTATAAAGAACAACTGCTCACCTGGTTGCACTGTTTCCATACTACAAAAAAGCAGTCTAAGAAACACATGAAAAATTCTCTGTAAGTACATTTCCATATAAGCAGTTATCTGGACTATCACAGGAACATTACTGCTGCCATTAGGAAAGAAGGGATTGTATATAGGTATACAGATGTTTAATAAAGTCCATTTGTTGCAGGAATGTCCTGCACAATTCTGGTAATCCCTTGGGTCAAGTATTGACTGTCAGGGGATGTTAAACAGCAGAACAGATAAGTGTTTACTCTTTTACCCGAATAAACATTTCCAGTTCATTTTTCCTTCTTTTATCAATTCTTTCAGATTCTATTTGGCAGGTGTGACAAACATACAGATGGTTAACAGCTGGTCCTCCTCCGTATCTGCAGCAGAAGTAAAGTAAAAACATTAACCTTGAGAAAAACATGTAAAAACATTATGCACCTCTAGACATCATAAATGTCAGTATCTAACAGAAGTCTGATACGTGGCTGTCACATCCATCCACAAAAGCCATCAGTTATTTTCGTCATAGTATTTTGTACTCCATCCCAAGACAATCCTCCAAGTTTTCACTGCCTCAAGGTGGTACAAACCATCTCAAACTCTGCTGTATCACGCACTTCCAACAGGAGTTACTTTGGGAAGAACATGTCAGTGAGAAAGTATTCTGTTATATATACACCAGGTGTGGATTTATTAAAGGCCTTTAAGAAACAGCCTATGGAAATGTTCCCACCAGTGCTGTCCTCAACATGATCCTCCATCCCACTGCACACTTTCCATCAGCTTTCTAATTGCCTGACATCAGCCTCTAAACTGGTTTATCATTTTGTTCTTAAAAGCTTATTCTCCACGACCCTTCCCTCCACATTTCCTTTATATGAAACTTCCAACTGCATGGAAATCTGTGGGTTCACTGCTCCCAAGAAGCACAGGAGGCAGATGTGTGGGTGTAGCTTGGGAACATGGGCAGCATTTGCTAGCCTGGAAACTTAAACCTGAGAAAGAAAACATTCTTAAATGACTAGCAGCCTTAAGAGATGTGTATGTACAACAGAAAGGTCAGGTTAAAAGCCACATTGACATATGGCTGTTTCAGGCTTTGTTTCCTAGTTAAATAGTTATTTTTATCAGAGCTGTCTTCTCTCCCAGCTTTGCTTCTCTTCCAAAATTTCAGAATTTATTCCAAAAATCTTATATTAAATGTGATAAAAGAGAGTGCTCTGAACTTTAGTAACATGAATTACAATTCAAAATATGAAAGTTCTTAAGCAAGAGTGAAAAATAACTGTGTTTACTTAGTGAATGAAATTAAACAAAAATCTGCCATGGTAGGCATTTTCTTTTTCTGTCCTTAAAAGACTTCTATGTTTGTCAATTACAAAAATAATTTGGGATGCTAATCTTTTTCCCCCCAAATACAAAAGTGTTGTATTTTAGCTGAAAATTAAAGTATCAGTTCAGTGCATCAGCACTTGTACATACAAGTTTTTTTCTACATACTCTATCATCCCAATTTAACACAGACATGTTTCATAAAATTTCATGTTTCATGAAACCACCACTTAAATCACACCTTGGGGACTGACACTTTGGCTTTAGACTGCCCTGATCAGTTCACATATTTTTAACCAAAACAGGTCACATGTGTGGTATATATTATATTACTTCAAGGCAACTCTGACTCCAAAGCATTTGGAATGGAATAGTAGTGCCACATGAGCAGCAAAATAAATACTTTTGGGACTTGGACTGGCAATTGGCATCCTAGATGAACATATCCTTTTCCTTAACACTATCTCAGTAAAAGTCAGCTTCCACCCCATCTCGCCTCCTTACACTAAATTCTCACCCATTACAGCCGTGATCCTCTCCCATAAATCCTAAATAACAGCAAGACAAAATACAGAACATGGTTGCTTCAGAGCTGCTCTGTGTTGAATGGTTTGGTGTGACAGTCAGGAGGCCAGGCAGAACAGACACAGGATTAGCAGTAACAGTTCGTACCTCTTTTCCACCTAACAGATTACTCTCAGCGTCTGGAGGACCCCATAATCTCTGGGACTTTTCTACCACATGACTTAATTTTGATATCTTGTTAAAAGATATTTAGAGAAGGGAGATCAATGAGAAGTTTAAAAACATCTTGCTTCAGATTTAACAAATACTTTTGCATACAGAAAATGAGTAATGGAACTAAAATTCAGTACATGTAGGAGAAGTGGAAATAAGCTGAAAATAGCATTGTTTTTATTTTTCACTTATGTCCACTAAAACTTTAAAACATCAATAATAAAAAAAACTCCAACCCTTTAGCTATAGTGTTTCCATAGTGTTTAGGTAGCAGGAAATTAACAGCTAAAAATATGTAATGTAAACGCAATGCAGAGTCTTTTACATCAGCACAGCTTTTCTGTAGCTTTTTGTTCCTTTAAAAGGAGCCATAGCTTGTAAGAATTCCTCCTTTATAAGCAAGCACTTAAACCTGACCGACATTAAAAAATGTGGAGTACTTATACAGAACACTTATATCTAAGTTATTTTGAAGCAGTACTGGCAGCTGAGGCTATGGATTCAAAGCCAACATAAAAGAAAAGCTGTCCCCAGCCAACAAGAGAACAGGAAGCTGATACAGAGAGCTCATTCAAAAATACCTCTTGCAAAGTGTACTTCTGCTGACCTACTTTGGTTATTTCATACATACCATACACATTTATTAGTTTAATATCGAAGTATTACCCCAATAACACACTACTCTGTGGAAGGTTTTAGCACTACTTTGCAGAAGAAAACTAAATAAATGGGCTGTTTGTAATCTTTTCACTCAGCTTTGTGCCTACAGTATTTTTTTTTCCCCGAGCCACTAATTCTAATGTCTGATGTTGCTGCTTTGGCACATATTTACTCTAAAACTGTGGCCCTGGATTTCTTCCAATTATAATTCAAAACTTACCTGCTGTACAGATTATCCCATATATTTTGAGGTAGCATTACAACTAGGTCCTCTATGAAGTTAGCTTTGTGTGGAGGTACACCTGCAGCAAGGGAAAAAACCAACATCAACAAAAAACAAACAACAAAAAGGATTTGTCTTTTTTTGGCAGGAGGGATGGGTAGGAGGAGACTTATGTTAAAAGTCATCACATAAATAAAAAATAGAACCTTTCAATTATATCAGAGAAATCATGTGAAACAAGTTTTACCACAGGATAATCTATTACTGTATATAAAAGGACCACTCTAAATTTTAGTCTTTTATGAAGTTGAAAAGTTTGTAAAAAACAGAAGCTAATTACATAAATAATTAAAATTCAAGACTTAGAATCCATTTTAGATACTGATTCCAAAAAGCTCAAGGTATACAATTGAAATGTTAGTGATTAAACATTTTGTTTATGCATGTAAACACATTAACAAAACGTCTATTCAAAATTCACTTATTTGCTGTAGACCTTTTGGAATTACTTCAAACAGCATGAATAGTGGAAGGCAGTGAAATGTTGAGGAAGGCAGAAACAGAGCGGCTTGCAGAATTAGCAGTGTGGAGCTGAAGCACACAGTAAGCAGCAGTGGGCTATGTGGGAATTCTTTGAAACAGGGAAAATGTAGCAGTTTGGGCACTCATATATCAAAGAGTCACCCCTGCAGAATGAAAGCCACAGCACAAGGGCTCACAGGTACTCTGCAGACTGCTACAGGGGCACAACATTCCTGTGTAAAAGTTTGGTTCAGCAACAGGAGCAGCATCTCTAACTGCTAATCTAATGCAACTGTATTTTTAATTAGAAAATAGGGACAAAAACCCACCACATAGTAATGATTTCTTGAAATGCTAGCATTCAAACATGGATATTTCCCCAAGTATGTTTTGCTTGGCATAATTCTCTCAGTTTTATTAACATTTAGCACAAAGTAAAACTTTTATGCTCCTATAACCAACATACAGAATTACTACACGATTTTCACACTGCTATGCACTGGATACTCTGCATCAGATGTATTTCTTGTTCTGCAACTTTCAAACCTTCTTGTTGCTTCTAGCACACATCTGAGAAAAATATTTTAATTGGCAGATGAAAATATTAAGGATGATGATGTAGTGACAGAATTTTTAAAAATGGGAATATGCAAGTTTAGGAAGCAAGCAGATAAGCCAAACTCTTTCTCTTCAAGAATGAAGAAGGTTTAAAAACAAAATCAAATGTGCAGAGAAAAGAAATAGGATAACTTCACACAGTATCATTTCCAATTAGTGAACTACTAAAATAAGACAAATAATTTACTTAGAAGTTATAATTTACCTAAAAAGTTATCATATGAACTTGCTATAATCAAATTCCTTTAACTAAAACAAGTGTACGTCCCTTTAATATCTGGAAGTTGACAAACTATTTTTAAATGATTCTCAGTTACAGTCTCACCTCCATGCATACAGAGAAAGTCATTATTTGAAATTGGTCCCGGCTCTGCAAAAGTCTTGAATTTGTTTAACCACTGTCTGGAAACATAGAACTGCAGAAGACTTGGTTCCATCATATTCAGTAGACCTGATATCCTCCGTCTCTCTCTCTGTGCTTCTTCACTGCTCTTTCTAGTACCAAAATAAAAATCATTAAACAAATATATATCCTTGTGTACAACGCAGATAATTTACTTTGTGAAAAGAAAATTCTACCTTCAAGTAAATTACCTGGGCCATGTCTAAACTTGCAAGTTTACACAGCCTAAGAAAGCCAATACTGGTACTGCAAGAGAGACAGCAGACCCTGCAGAGGTGGTACAGCACAGGAGATGGGCTGTGCTCATCTGCCCATTTCTTCTATGCAGCTTTTGAGATAAAGCTTTGCAAACTGTCTGGGCAGATGTTCCTTATTTACCTTCAGAGGCAAGTAAGGCACTAAGTAGATCATCTAATTCCCCTACTTTTCCTGTATCCCCCCGTCTTCTCATTGATAGTGTTGCTGTTATACAACTGGAAGTAACTCTGCTCTCATTTTAGACTGAAGAGAATCTCTCTCCTCCAAAAGCAGGTTTGAACCTTTCTTTCCATCCTCCTCTTCTCTGAACTGAAACTTGACTCAGTACCACACTAAAACTGGGCCCCCTCAGCTAATTTATGGAGTGAAAGTTGAGTCCAATACTAACAGAAAAGCTTCAGGCACATCTAATGGCTCCAGTGACAAGGTTATTTATAGTACAGCAAACCAAAATTAAAACAGTTGGAAAAAGCTATGAACCCAATTAAAATACATTACTTGTTTAAATTCAGATCAAGATTATTTAACAAAACACTTAAAAGTTTGAAAATGAAATTCAAGTAGGTAAGTTCCCTTTCCAACTGTAATTTAAAAGTGTTTATGTATCTCCACTAAGCTTTCTAAAATGTGCTGACAAAACATCTATTTGCGTGTGTGGTAGCCTTTTGTGCGTACCTTCTTTTTTAAAGCCAGATTTTATAAATGTTATTCTTTTTTTATTTATGTCAATATGTTTGCTCACAATCAAAGATAGTGTTCTTTCTTAGCAGTGCAGCATGACTTCCAGATTCCTTTCAAAAGACCTGCTGAGTCAGACTCACGGGCTTAGCTCAGACAGTGACAGGTCTGAGTGCTTCTAACGAAAGTTAAAACATTCTCAGAACACATCTTGTTTCTTGAGCAACTCTGATCCAATGTACCTTGCAGCCAACTTTTTGTAGAAATTTTATCTTAGTACCAAGAAACTTAAAATTTGAAAACTTAGTTCAGTTGCTATTTCAAGTACAAAAATCCCTCAGACTGAAGATGATAATGAACATGACTTCCCATTTCAATTTTTAGGAACAGACTAGCCTATAAACTCCCTGAAATTAAATTACAACACAGCAAAACCTCTTTTGTTCCACATCCCATCTGACAAAGACTTTGCACAATTCCATTTACAGCTCCTTTGTGCAAAACCTCTCCTTATGCAGAATTCCCTTCCTCTAACTGAGGTAACTGGTGGCCAGTTCTAACTTGAAGTTCTTCCATTTATCTTACTATGCTTTATTTATGTAAGCTTAATTTTCATTGTAAGTTCCCTTTGTTTTAGCAATGACAGAGGCAGTGTTCAGGGCACAACTGAAGGATTAAATCTCTCTCCAGTATAGGCTTTTCTGGTTGTTCTAATTCTTCCATTATAACTCTTGTGGGACAGCTAATTTCTCAAAGCTGCCCAACTCTTAAAAAGTTATTTACATGCCTGACTTATAGATGCATGATCATACTTTTAATTTCTTACCTGTAGAAGAGAACATAGGCTTCTGCATTTTGCACTGTGGATTCTGATACTTCTGTGACACTCTGGTCATCAAATTCATACCACAAATTATTTAGGTTGTTGCGACAATAAGCTATGTAATGTCCACCTAGAGTGTTAGAAGCAGCAAGAGCTGTTAAAAAGTGTTCAGACCTGCCCATTTTACTCTGCAATACACAAAAAGGAAGTAAGTCCAAAAAAAAGACCCAAAACCAAGTCTTAAACGGGAAAAACACAGGATCATTAGCAGACACAACTTGGATAGTGACTTCTTTCAAACTCAACATCAGCTTTTTTATGGTATTTCTGTCAGCTAGTGGTGAGTGGAACACCACTGCCTTCAGTGTGTTCCTGAACCCTTCAAGCAGCTTGCTCTCTAATGCAGTCCTGAACCACCATATTCAGAGTTAGACTGTCTGAACAATTTACCCTCATCAGTTCCCACCATGAACTCTTTTCAAATCTTTGTATGCTTTGTAACAGAAAATAGCATAGATGTGGAACAGCTACATGATACCACAACCATAATTAATTGTGTTTTGAAGACTATTTACATATTTTTAAAATTATTACTATTTTTAAATACATATTTAACTGCCAACAAGTAAATAATCAAATATTTGCTAAACTGATTATGTGAAGCACCATTTAGCAAGCACTAAATGGAAGTTGAAAAGGCATCCAGAAAAGAAAAAAAAAGAAAAAAATTAAACAATGGATACATACCTCAAGTTTGAGAATTATGAGGGGGTAACTTCTATAATAATCTATAAAGTTTCTGGCTTAAAACTTCTCTTTCTCCTATTTTCCAAATTTTGTAAAGACTGAAAGCATCTCAGCAGATATGTCCTTGACATACAGCAGTAACATGTTTATTCAGTTACTCTTATCACTACCCATAAATAGCAGTTACTGCTTGTTTTGGGGTTAAATGGCCACAATCATCCATAAAAACTTACTGGCCTCTTTGTGGTGTTTTGTAAAGCCTTTCCAAAAAAGTGATGCATGTAAAGCATAAGAAAGGCATATTATCTATTTACCCTTCAGTGTGTGGATATCATCCTTAAAGAGAAGTGTTGATGTGACCATCAACTGCAAAGACGAAACAATCAACCTCAAACTTACTGCTGGCAGTCCCATGATGGCAGATGACAGACAGGAGATCATAAGTCACAATTTGAGCTGGACTGTCCTTTGCAAGGAAAGGCTGAAGATCAAGGCCTTCCAAAGGAAAGGATACATGGGTCCCAATTTTTGTGGAAAACATAAGTTCATGTCTAAATCTTTTGAGATGAATGCACAATATCTGTAAGAAGGATTGACAGATTCAGTCAAGAACTATATATGCCATTTGATATTAAATAACTAAACTGTGCACGCCATCTTGTCCTTTTATCATTCCAAGAATATTTTTCCCTATGACCTGAAGCAACTATTCACAAGCTCTGTGTTCCACTTTTGTTTTTTGCAATCAGTTGTGCTACTAACACTGATGCAGCAGTGAACAACATAGTTTTTTTCTTCCTCAATGCACATATTGCACAATCTTGTCATGAGGGACATTAATTCTTCCTGATCATTGCAGCCATCAATTCATACTTTCAAGTGTAAGGCTGGATTACTTTTAAAACATGAAGTTACTTATAGAAAAGATTTCCAGTCTGGTTGTGGTATTTAATTCTCTGACTTACAGTATAAGTAGGAGTATATACAATAGTATAAACATAAATGTTGTTACTGTCTGAAAGCTGACAAAGTAATAACATAGTAAAATCCTGTTCCTATAACTCCACTTGTCATTCACAAGATCACTTTTCTTACAGGGTGAATAATCAAATACTGCTCACGCTCTTAACCGAATGCCAATATGAAGATAGGCCTTCATCAGCATTATAAACACAATTTACACCATGCAACTCATTAGTCATAGCACATTCCTAATCGTGCAGAAAAAGTGATTTAAATTGCATATTGTAACTGTACCTCAGGAAATTTTTGCACTTTGCAGAATTTCACTCCATTTCTTAACCTACACAAAGAAAAAAAACAAACCAAACCAATCAATACTTAGTTCTGAAAAGGTTTTATTTTATTGTGCTAGATCAGTAAAAGTTTAAGCTGAACATTACATTGGTAAACCCAAAATACTTCTGGAATGTAGACTAGACATGGAGTAGCCAAAATGATACAAACAGTGACACTTCAGAAGACAAGACAATCTGTACCGCTGAAAAATTCAAAGCAGCAAATACAGATAAACAAGTCCCAACTCACTAACAATTTCTCTTGGCATAGAGGAAAGAACTTTAAGTTCCATGAAAGCTGATTACTCAGTGAAAGAGAAAAAAAAATATACTGAGTTTATTTTTAGGAAATTATCTACAGCAGATACAGGAAGGAATAACACTCCTGTAGCACAGAGGGCTTCAGTCTTCAGACCACTTCTGTTTCATGGTTCTTTAAAGACACAATTTATTAATTTACTTTTAACATACCTTAATGACCTACTGCATATCAATTAAAACCTGTAATATTAGAGAGGGCTAAAAGCTTTTATTTTATCAGTCAAAACCAACTTAGATCTAAAATTGTAAGGGAATGAAAAAGAATAAAGCACATTTGGTTTGCAATGTGATACAGTAAGTCAGTGCTTCCTGATCCCTCCATCTTGGTAATAATAAATTTTTGACAGCCAGCACACAGGGTAATATCAAAAGATGAACAATATTGTGACATCCAAGAGAAATAAATACCTCTTAACTAACAGAAATATTAAGACAAGTTAAAACAAATAAAGGTAAAAGCCAACTTACTTTTTACACCTTCCACAGCTGTACATGTTATCACCTGAAGTATCAGGGAGAAGAAAAAACAGCCATTATTCTCTAAAACCAAAGTTATCCTTCAAGTGCATACATTTGATATATAAAAGTTTCAAAGGAATTTATCTTTAGGTTGCATTCAGTATTTAACAGTTGTAAGAACATTGACATAGCAACTACAGAGAAAGCTTCTTAGGTTTTGTTTTCAATTCTGAAGCCGAACAGCATAATCTGAAGAGATGATGCTATATAATTTAAATAGGGATATAATTTACTATGTCCAAATTAAGGTTATGAGAATGAATATTAATATAGTGGGTTTTGAAGTTTTTATGAACCTTCAGTTTATACAATTTCACTACACCAAAATCAGATTTACTTGACATTTCTAAAGTAGCTTTCATGGGCATTTCTTATCTCAAATATTCAAGTGAATGAGAAGCTTACCTTTGTGAAAGGAATGATCCCAAAAGAACAAGGAATGACTGTATAACAGTCTAACAGGTGGCCTCTGCTTAATTGAATCAAGCTAAGAAGATATTAATCATCTTACTGTGATAGGAGGAAAAGAAACCCAGAAGAAACATGTTCATGTAATTAACCTCTTACCCTTGAGCTCATCTCTGGCGAAAAAGGCAGCAAGACAATCTTGTAAGGTTACAACTGGACCCCAAAACCAGCTAGGAACACATGAGACAACAAACCTGAAACATCATTGACAGAAAAGAAAGAAAACCAACAAATGTTCTGCCAGAAGAGCAGAAACTAGAATTTCAAAATAGGTGTATAAAACAAACAAGATAAATATTACTTACCTTTTGAAATATTCCATAAAAAAGGCTATCCATCCCTGGGGGGCATATGCTTCTCCACATGACCCTGCCTTGACTAAAGATGTCTGATGACTTGCAGAATGGAGTTTAGCAAGATCTTCCTTACCTGGAATAGGCAAGGACAGATCCTGAAAGGTCTCCAGAGTTACAGATAACTAAAAAAGAAAACAAATAAACCTAATGGAGTTAAGCCTGAAGAGAACAGCAATTAAATTGAATTCTGTAAAGTTTACCAGTAACTACTCAGTCACTGTACAACTGAAAATTCCACTGGGTAGCAAATTAATTATAAATAAGGAGATTAATAAGAATTCATTTCCTAAAAAAGAGAAAGCAAAAAATAACATTTTGGAGTGAACTTGCACATTGCTATCACTGAAACATTTTTTTAAGTCATTATTGTTTGTCTTCCTATCAGTCATACAAAGCACTGTATTTTTTGCCTCAGGCTCCTGTTACACAAACTAGTTTCAGAAAGCTTCAGTCCACTGTTTCCACAGGACTTTACTTTGACATTATCTTGACCTGATGTAACTTGTCTCGCTGCAAAGGAGACCCAGCTGTGCTGCATTCTTGCTCCTGCACTGCAATCAGCACTAATCACAGAGTCAAACACCAAGTGAGCTTTAGAAGTTCTTATTTGTTTTTTGAACTTGCTCACCAGATTATCATGAGGTCTCAGTATCTTAGATCTAAAACAAGAGAAGCAGTAAAGGCACACAGCTGTATCAGGGTTAGGTTTAACCCTTATGTTGAGAAAGTTAGCCCCAGTGCAATGGTTTGGATAATCCAATATTTGATACAATTGCTTTGAAACTGAAGTGGTCCACCAGACCTATTTAAAAGAAGTCAATTATCTAAATAATCACTTGTTGTTCCAAGTAATTCCCTGCACAAATAGTGCAGAAACAAAAATCAACTCTTCCTGTGTTGCAGTACATCTTTCCTTAGAAGACAACTGCAGAAAGCAACTCATGATTCATTTCACCTGTAAAAGCTATGTGTCTTTACTCAGATTTTTTGAAAGACGTGAATTTTGTTAGTCTCAGTCTACCTCATAAGACTCTTACAGCAGTATGATTAGACTACTGTCTTATCTTTCATTTGTAACATTAGGTACCTCAGAACTTACAACAGTAGCAGATAATGAGGATATCAGGATATTGAGAACATTATTAAAAACTAATCATACTTAAGTGAAGTTGAAGAGCAAGCCTCTTTCTCCATCTTTGCTGTAAGCCAATTCTCAGAATGTTATTTTTCAGCTCCAAGTAAATATCCAGCTCAATGAATACAAGCTATTCTAAACACAAAGTGCTGGTAGTGGCTATTATTACAATTTGAGTAAACGAGCATGAAACAACCTAATGTTCTAAGGAAATCTACCACAAAAGAATAAAAAGTTACCAGAGAATGACTATATTTGTAAATCAGTAAGTATTTGTATTGGGGGGAAAAAAACCATATTAGAAGATAGAACTTTCTGTCCTTACTCACCCGATCACAAGTCAAGCACTGGACTGAGCTTATTATAGTCCCATCAAATATATCAGAGATAACACTCCTGTACTTCTTGCGCTTCTTCCTTTTTGGTGATGATACAGTTGAAACTATAAAATGACAAAATAAAATGCTGAAGTAAATCAGAATACAGTGGATTCTGATTTCCTTCAACTTTGTATAATTAGAATATATAATAACATATTTATGGTTAAATTATGAGTCAAGCCCCATTTTCTGTTTACTAAATATTTTTTAGAAATTACACAACCAGATTATTGTCAGTACCAGTCAATTCATGTAGGCTCCTCAAGCAGTTAAATGGAGGACAAACACCAGAAACTTTTGCCTCTGTAAGTAAAACTCAAACTGCCAGTCTTGAAATCTACAGCCTACTGCAATGAGACTCATCTTGGCAGGAAGTCCCCAAGATATAAACTTAAAATGAACATTCTATTTGAGCAGAATGTCCCAGGATGTTCAAACCACGTTGGGCTGAAGAGCTCACATACAAGGTTATTGTATCACCACACTAATCACAGTGGCTTGAAGCAGACTAAATGCACCTCTAGAGTCCAGCCTAACACCAATTTGTTAAAAAGCCCTAGGTCTCCTAACCTCTCCTTGTGCCAACAGGCTCCAGTCACCTAGACTGACAAAACTGCTTCAGTTTGTTTAAAACAGTCCTGTAATGGTGAAGCCAAAACTGGAGACAGTAATATGCATGCAGTGTCAAAACTGCTGAACAAATGAACATCGAAAGTATGTCAATGATTTATGTCCATTAAATCATTGTCATTCAACACTAATGCATTAAAAGGATAATATGAACATGTTCGGAATTTATCCTGGACAGCCTGTAGAAAAAAAGATGATCACAATATTCAAGTTGTATGAGTTTTTGGTTTGGGTTTGGTGCAATGCCTTAAAAGCATGTTCCAAACACAAGTTTTTCTTAAAGTAGTCTACTATTAGACAAATAAGGGAAAAAATAATTATATATTGTTCCTTATGCCCTAAAGCAGCACTGTCTCATATCTAAAGGCAGTGTAAGTCTAAATACTCTGGATGCTGAAAAATTACTTGTATTGTGGAGAGTGCCAAAAGGAATAGTCTGCACTGCAGGGACATTAACAACCACAGAGCAGTCAGCAGTACAGGTCTATACACAGTACAGCTATACACAGATCCTCAAACCTTAGTGCACTAAAATGCTGACTCACTGAACTGCTGCTGAAGAACCAGCGTGCTTGTTCTCTGAAAAGCATTACCTTCCTGGAGGTACGACTTTCTTACACATTTCTCCTCTCTCCAAACCAGTGCAATTGAGAAAATGGTGAAAAATATTATTCCATCCTCTGAAAACAGAGGCAAATACTATTCATGCTTCAAAAGAATCCGAGTATTACAGAAATATAGGGAATGATCTTGTATGTCCAGCTTAAATAATGCTCTCTCTCCCCAACAGAAGTAGGATATAAAAAACCCCCCTAAGAACAACACTGCATTGTTACAGAACTAAACACAGCTAAAACTGTAATACACAGTAATTCAGTACCAGGAGGGATCAAATAAAGTGCCTATACCTTTTTTGTGGACTGGTGCCAGCGAAGAGCATGATGAGAATGATTTTGGAGGACTGTTTGATAAGCGTGTGTTCATGCCTTCAATTGATGATGGGGTTTGGGCTGCAGACACATCACTCATGTGAACATCATTGATGTATTCTGCAATGAAGATTTTCATTATTGCATAAATTCTATGAAAAAAGTTGCTGCAGAATGAACAGACACAATGATCATGTAACTTATTAAACCACAATGTCAGGTCACTGGGCTTTCAGGAATGTAGCACAATTTCAGTTCCTTTTAAGAACAAAACCAAAAAACTCACTCCTCTGGATTATCTGAAACCTTACCAGTATAAATTGTTAGCTTTCCAAGGGAACTAAAACTGAATTCAGAACACCTGAACTGAAAAAAAATAAGACTAGGAAGGCACATTGTTTACAATAAAACCACTAACCTATTTGACCTATACCTCAACTATATTCTGTAACTCACTTCCACTTACACAGATATTCTGGCTAAGAATTTGACTATTTCAATTTCACAGTTGTAATGCATTACCTGAGAATCTGCTGTGTATCTGCACTTTGACAGTTCCTTGATTATTTAAAAATTCAGTGGTCTCTGAAGCAGTGTTTGTGTCTTTTTCCAAGTCTTCCATAGAATTTGCTCGTTTAAGCTTGTTGCTTGATACTTTTTCTTTCTGCCAGTCTTTGGATGTGACTGAGTTGTTATCATCATCCTGAATTAACATGGTTGTTTCTGCAGGATCCTCTAGAACGGGTTTGAAAATCGTGTCGTTTTCTGTTTTATCACAGTTACCACAGGATTCACAGGGCTGAAAGCCTAAGTCTGACTGGCTCTTGTCTTCTTCCATACTCTCTTCAACACTCATAGGCTGGGGATCTTCCAGTTCTACAACTGGTTCTTTAAGTTCCTCATGAAGCAAATCCATTAGACAACGCAAAAATTCTTGTGCATCCTAGGATTTTAAACAAGTTTGAACATTGAAATGTGTTCTAATCCTCCACAAATATGAAACACACTAACTGAAACAGCAAAATTCCTTCTAATAAATAGATTCCTGGAAGATATTAGGAAGCTTTTCATATTACAGAGTTCAAATTTTTAAACTAACCCAAAAGCTTTTAAGGAAATGCTGCACACTGTATAAATGCAGCAAGAGAGCAAGGTACTCTATGAAGGATCAGCTGAAGAATGCCCTTCCTATATGTCAACCCATGCCTATTTAAGAAGTTACCAACTTACAGTTCCCACAACACTGCTTATGAAACACACAATGGTAGGTTTCTTCCCCAAGATACTAGGTGAAAATTGTATACTGAGTATTTAACTTTTTTAAAAACATCATTGGTAGCTAAATATATATATAAAAAAAGTTGTATTATTTTTTGAACATATTTCTTGTATTTTCTGGAACTCCTCAAATATTTGCAGCATTATTTCACACAAAGAACATGTTCGGTTATTATTTTAATTTGCCTGAAAAAAAGGAATAGGAGTTGAAGGCTTTTTGAGATTTTGATATAATAAACATAAAACCTGACTTAACTGTTGATTGTTCCATTCAGATGATCTGCATTTGAAGCATATAGACTAAATTTATGTTGAATATGCTAAGAACAAATATAGGAATTATGGTATCTTCAGCATTAGATTTCAAAGTAAGAGATAACTTTATGGCTTAAGTGGATTTAAAAGCCATCAGAAAGTTTTACCTGTTGAGAGTAGCCTCGAAACATTGGATTAACAGTTTTAATTCCTTGAAATAAACCAGTAGGAACAACAGATCCAGGCCTAAAAAAAAAGTTTTCAATATTTCAACATTAAAAAATCATTTAAATGGAATTTTTTATATTTATTGGGATCATAATGTTACCTGCAACTAAAAAAATCTGTCATCCAACAGAAACTGTATCAGGCCTTTTATACCACATTTCTTTCTAGAGAATCAGACAACAAATCAGACATACTCTTGGGACTATGCACAATTACTGTTCCTCTACTTTTGTACTTATATTTTCAAGTATTTTCTCAGAGATAACAAATTCCACATAAGGAAATAAGAGAAACTGACAAAACAGTGATACAGAATGAAGGACACAGAGAGGATGAAGTAGTTAAGCATTTTAGGTGTATTTCTGGCAGATATAAACATTTTTGAAGCTTAATGCTTTTATAGTGCTCATCTGATCTATTTCTTGTCAGATGTTCCTAAATACAATTTACATCACTTATTTGTCCTGTCTTTGGTAGATATGAAAAGACCAGGTAAGGAGTGTTTGAATTGTGGACATTAGTATTTCTTTACTTTTTAAAGTGCAAATCTGTTATACACACAAAATAAAAATTAGAAACCTAGGACAGATTAATGCACCCTTCATGACTCTGGAGTCTACTCATTATTATTTCATCACCAAAATGATGTAATACCTGCTTTTGTGCCAGAGTTCTGTCATCAGCTTGAGGTAACTTTTACAAATTGCAGGTTTCTTATCTGTCCGGGCTAAGCCTCCACAGTCAAGAAAAAAGTGTGTCAAAGGTGGGCTGAACAAAAACAATAAAATAGAAAATTTGTTTAAGGCTGTTAAAATACAAGAGGAAATCCACATTTCATACAGGATTGTAAAATAAAAAGAGTAATACTTTATGTAATTGAACAATTTCCTACGTCCTTAAATACTGCAACCAAACAGTTCCTAGTAGGACAACTGCAGCAGTACAGCCACACTGCTCCTCAAACATCTTCTGGCATTTGTTCAAGCACCAGAATTGTCTAATGGGATTCAAATTCAAGGCAATTCCTACTAGTTGTCACAGAAGTATGCATGTACCACTTCAGCAACAGTCACTATAAGCCTAGTCCATAAAAAGCATCTCAAACAAATCTTTTCTCTAGAATCCAACAGTGCCGCAAAATATGTGTAGGCAAATAATTTATACATAAATGATTATTTATGTTTACTTCATGCAGTGTTGCTGCTCACATACTTTCTCCTCTCCCTTCAACCTTGCCTCTGAGGCCACAACCCCTCATGCACATTGGACCTATTATTATCCAAGAAAGGAGATATCTCAGCATACTCATAAAATGTGGCATTTCTTAACAGAATAATTTCTTCATAATTAAGTGCCTTGTCCACTTCTTTACCTTCCAGAGAGATCTGCCTCCCTTGTCCTCTCCCTCAGCAAGGAACCTCAGTGAGGTGTACTCACTGTCCTGGCCTGCAGTCAGAGGCACATGTACAGTGAGCACATGTGACACGTGCTCAGGACCTGTCACTGCCCAACCATTTCTGGAGCAAGAACCTTTAAAGTTTGGATAGTATTTTTCTCTCTTCAGTTTTTGCAGGTTTCTCCTTTGTGAATTTGTCTGGTATTCCCATGGGATGACAAGATTTTGTATTCCAGTCATTCCTAGGATGGTTTAGCATGAAATTTCCCAGATGCATTGTCTGTAAGGACTGAATTCTGATGTTAACATGTCTCTTTTTTAGAATCAGGGTTTACTCTTATGCATTTCCTTTGATTTTTTTCTGTAGCGAAAAAAAAAAACCAAACCCCCAAAAACCAACCTACAAATTTAATAGCTTTTTCAGATTTTCTTCTGTTTTCTTGAACTGCATATACTTGTATATAGGAGGAATTAGAATGAAAAGAGGGAAAAGCTGAGTGGCCCATATAGGATAATACTTTTTTCCCCTATCAGTGAGACAACTGTTTGTAGTATGCAAGACTGATATTCAACAAATACGTGTTGTTTTCCATGGTAGTGCAGCCCTTCAAAACCCTTAAGTCCATCTTGAAAAAATGCATACACAAGCAAATATCAAATTGCATTTACAATAATTTTCCATACCAGTTGGAAAGAGCTTGTAAGGCGGCATTCATGTAACAAGTGTTTCCAATATTTTTTAATCCTGTTAGACCTGAAAAACAGAATGATTACTCAGCAAGTCTGTTAATCCAATATAAAACACATTAAGGAAAATCTATACTATTCAAAATACTCACATAACACTTGGGTATGCAGAATTGTAACTAAAAGAAACATAGGACTCCTAAAGAAATACTAATTAACTAGAACTAGTAACTAAGTGTTAATTAAGTTCTAATGGAACCACTTTACCTAAAGTTTCTCAAAAATTTCATTCTTCTGTCCCAGGTTCATGCTAATAATCACATTATGCTAAACGTTCAAAACCTACTCAGCGATGTGATTATCCCAGAATCAGAATTATAATTACCTGTGATTAGTCCTTTTCTATTCCAATTACATACCTTTACTTTCATAAACAGACTGCTCAGTTTAGACTTACCCACATAACTTAGTTTCAAACACACATTATTTACTTTTTCTTTACTGATACCCCCATGTATTTTGCCACACACGTTCAAGTTATGATTAAGATACATCCTTTCTGTGATTATGAATTATGCTATTCACAGCTACGCAAGTGTTACATTAATGAAGCAATTAATCTCAAAATGAAATTGCTTTTGTATGAGGAGACAGTAACATTTCTAAGCAAAGAATCAGTAAGACTGGAGAATTTAAAAAACTTAAAAGAACAATCAGCAATAAACATTGATGGGTCAAGGCAATTCCTGAAGTATAAGAACTACCCTAGTCATTTTATTAGTTTGTGGAAGAAAAATAAAACGTACTAAGAAAATCCTTCCATATCTGAAAACCCGCTTAGTTACTTCAGTTACACTTTATAATACACAGAATTTAAAAATTAAGTTTTAAATATCCTTCTATGTGTCTAAATGGAAATACAGTCCTGCTTTCTGTACCTGAACCTGCCTGCTACCCTTCCAATTTCTGCTGCAAAAAGGACAATCATTCTTACTAAAATTGGAAAACAAGAATAGTCATAGGATTTTAATTTTAAGGTTTTTTTCATTTTTTTGACAGCAAATGTATCACAAAAATATTCTCACTACATTTTTCCAGCCTGTAATATTGCAAGGAAAGTTTTCAAATAGACTTCTTTTGTTGTGTTCTTCTACTGTTTATTCACAAAAAGCATTTTAAAAGAAATTTTAAGAACAAAGTTAAAATGCAGCTAAAGAAGTTTTTTCCTTTCAATTTGATAAATGTCTACATTACACATATCATCATTACTGGGAACTTTATCGCAATTTTACTTATATATTATTCCTACACAAATTACGTTCCCCAAAATATTAATAAGACAAGAAGATACAAAGATATAGAAACACACCCACTGGTTGGAGAAACTAAGAAGGAATAAAACACATGGCTTAACGATTTAAGGGCAGATGGCAAATTAGTGGGGCAGTGACACATCCAGAAAAACTGTGCCAGACAACAGAAGGGACAAGGCAGGTTTTCTGACCAATGCCAGCAGACTTAGGAGAGGGAGAGCTGATACGAGTGAAGGAAAAATAAGATCCACTGCTGTAGTTTAACCACAGTGGGCAACTCAACCCCACAGAGCCACTCCCTCAGTCCCTCATGGGGGGATGGTGGAAGAATTGCAAGAGTAACAGTGAGAAACTTCATGGGTTGAGATATAGACAGTTTAATAGGTAGTAAAACAAAAACTGTTCATGCAAGCAGAAGAAAACATTCATCACTTCCCACGGGCAGGCAGGTGTTCTGCCATCCCAGGAAAGCAGGGCTCCATCATGAGTAGTGGTTATTTGGGAATACAAATGCCCTAACTCTGAAAATCCCCCTCTTCCTTATTCTTCCCCCAGGATACCATATGGTATGGAATACCCCTGTGGTCAGCTGGGGACAGCTGTCTCAGCTCCTTGTGCACCCCCAGCCCACTTGCTGCTGCGGTGGTGTGAGGAGCAGGAAAGGCCCTGTGTGTAAGCCCTGCTCAACAATAACTGAAACATCTCTGTATCATCAACACTGTTTGCAGCACAAATCCAAAACACAGACCCATGGCAGCTACTGTTACAAAAATTTACTCTTGCCCAGCCAAACCAAAAACATGCACAAATTAGAATAACTTTTTTATCACTGACAGAAAACGACTGCCTTGGCACGTGCACTGGCAATCTCAAAAACAAGAGCTGGCCAGATTTTTCTGAGAAAATGGTACTTAGAAATATCCCTTTTAGAGTGATCACTAAGAATGTGAGACTTCTAAGAAATAATAATTATTATGGTCTCTTAGGAAATGAGAAATTACGACTTCACTGTTTAGGATTTCATCACTGTCATTTTCATCTTTACACTAGTTTAATATTATGGTGGGGTAACCTTTGATACCAGAAAGTTCGGTGCATGAAATCAACTATGTAAAGGAGAAAAAAAAAAAACCCAAACCCCCATACTACAGGCTCAGCAAAGGGTTACTCAAAACGCAGGAAAGTGTTCAAATCAGGAACCTTTTAGGGCAGGTGAAAACATTAGAAGAGGTTTTAGAAAAACCTACTTTTACCAGAGTGGTTGGAATACCAACTAACCTAACCAGTACTCCAACATGTTTTCTTATTTTTGTTGCTGCTTGCATGGGTGCACTACATTTATCACCTCCTCCTCATCACAGGTAAGTAAAGATTACTACAAGAAAGGTGAAACTAAAGATCTTAGTTGGAGCAGAAAAGGGAACAGTTCCACTTAGAAGAGAACTAGTATATAGCTGGAGAGCTGACACATGCAGTGAAGGGCAATAATGTGCTGGATTTTGCTTTCATTACCTCTAGTCTTCAATTCATCTTCTTCCACTTCTATATCTAAGTCATCAAATACAGCTGCTAGTGGAATCTTTAGTGTGGGATTACTTGGTATTTTAAAATCCTTAACAGAAGAAAAAGAAAAAAGTATTTGCACTTGTATTTATCACTTTTCCTCTTAATTAAGCTTCTGTATAATTTTATCAACAAATCTAGAAATGGAAAATTATGTGAATGCCTTTGAAATCTCACTGCACATGAACTGACAACACCAGGATTCCACAGGTACCCTGAGGAAGTTTACTAAGAAAGGCCCCCAGGTTTTTGTTTTCAGATCAGCAGTGACAACACTGCATTATTTTATAACAATAGCAGAAGAATCAAAAACAAAGCCAGGGACAGCATTTCCTTCCCTTGGATAACAAACTAAGCCAGCACTGAAGAACTAAGAGAAGCCCTCACAAAAAAGTCAGTGTAGGTGTTCTTGATATGCCACCAGATGGCTCACTACAGTTAATGAAGACAAATTAAATTCTTGGAAGAAAAATGTACAGAGAAACAAAGTATTAGGCAGGCATTTATTGCATGACAAGCTCTTTTTGTGAGCACATAAATAAAAACCCTAAACAAAATGTTTTATAGACTTTGTAAGTTCTACTTATTTTTCTGTATGTTATATCCAATTCCTTGGAAGATTAAAGCATGTTAAGTATATTAGAAGTACAGAAGTCTGAACTCAGGTTTGTACTAAGTGACCAGAATTTCTAGACAACCAAAATCTAAAAAAAATTCCAATCTACTATTCTAATTGAGCTGCTGCCATTTTTTGAGAAAATGATCAGATCACATTGATAATACCACACTTTGAAGTGAAAATATTAAAGGATATTTCCCCTTTACATACACTGCAAAACTGCCCATCTTTCTGTCCAAACTGTGCATCATGGTCTCTTTTCTGCTGCTCTATGTCCCAAGCAAAACAAACCTAGGAATACTGTACTTCTACTCGTGACCATTTTAACCAAGTTACCAGTCATTTGTATGTGACATTAAATATGCAGTGAATAAATAACACTTTTTTTTTTTTTCAGATACATGCATTATTCAAAACAATCATAAGTAAGAAACTGCAGCATAACTTTCTCCAAGACAATGCTTCTCTAGAAAAGATGCTATCAGGGAACAGTACAGATGCCAGTAAAGACAAATGTAACCACAGGAAGGTAATGTCTCTTTAAAGAAATGTTATGGAAATGGAGAGAAATTAACAGAAAGTTCAGTCACATGAACTGAGGAAAAGTCAGTCTTTCTCTTGAGAGAAAACATGGTATTTACAGCAAAGCTACAGCTGCCTTTGTTTCACTGGGTTAAAAAATACCTGCACACTGTTTTCTTGTGCTTGGTGAGACAATCTTGCACTTGGTAGTGGAGAATGAGATCCTAATTTTCTATCCAGGAATACTTCCTTACTACAGGCATAACACCAAACACGGAGTGTAGTAAGGTTGACAGTTAGACAGTGTTTTGTCTCCTAAAACAGAACAAAAACCAAAATTGTGATTCAGAAATTTGTAATACTTAAATACTGCTACATGCAAGCTAGAACAGATGTATTAAAATTCTAGGTCTTTCACCAACGAAATGAGTATGTATGTTAGAATATCAAAAAATGGAAATTCAGTGACTGAAATTTTAGCACAAAGTATTCAACACTCCTTTTTAGTATAAGGCACTCAAATTAGCAATAAGGGACAATCAGAATCTGACACACAACTCTAATTACAAAACATGAAGAAAGTCTATTGTTAGAAGTGTTACAATTCACAACGAACCAGTTTTCCAGGAATGTCTGTAACTGGTCATAATGGGAGCCACCTCCTCTACAGCATGTAGGACAATGCTTATTTCTACTGTTTTCCTATAAGAAACTCAGGCTATGTGCAATCAATCCAAAGAGTAAGATAAACTTTTCAGTTGTTACAGTAAGAGGTACTCGTATCAGAGCAAACTTACAACTCTTCTGTTGACAGCTTCACACTGTGAAGCAGTACAGAAGTTTGACAAATGACAAGTATTTTTTGTTCAAATCTTAATCTTTTTTTAATTTAATCTCCTTGTTTCCTGTAAGTTTGTGTACTAGTTGCCATCTTTCTTCAGATATTTTCACTAATCCTTCTTTATTTCTTCCTTGTATGTCAGCACCAGCCAGGTTTACAGACCATGAGGGATTTGCTAGAAAGTAAGAATACACTACAACTGCTGCAGGCTGCCAAGTTCCTCCTCCCTTCACTTAATAAAGCCTTGGACAAGAACAATGTTTTTAATGTAAAGCTTGGACATTTCATTAAGTAGCCCTCTCCCTACTAGAAATATCAGAATACACAAATGACTCAAACAATTTTAAACACGAAAATACACTTGATTCTGCAGTTTCAGATGCATAAATAATAACAAGTCTCCAGAATAACAGCTTAATAATTTTCTTGAAGTGGACACAACCAACATGACTATTTGCAGTATAGGGAGTCTTGCTCATGGGAACTGGAGCACGCCGCAATTGGTTCGTGTCAGCCTTGCTTCTCTCATTTTAGTGAGTCTATTGGTATTTGTACTGAAGAAGAATCCAGAGGAGAGCTTAATATCCACAAATTAAAATTAAATAACAAGAAAATCAAGACAAAGATGTCACTGACAGTAGGAAAACTCTCTTACCTGGCAAGTACATAACATTGCTAAAACAGCATGTATAGCAGGAATAAACTACCGTAAAAAGCCAAGAGAGATAAAACTGCAGGCAACAAATTCAGGGACCATCTGTTCCCCCACTGCACTAGAAACAACTCATTTCTGAATCCATTTTAAAGGCTTTAGAACTGTGATTCAGCTTAAAGAGATGACACAAAAAAAGCCACAAAGTAGTCATACAGATTTATATTAACAAACTATTGATTTGTATAACTACGCTCTTTTCTCAAGGCCCTACTTTAAGGAAAAAGATCAGGAGTAGTGGTAAAATGCAGTCATAATGCCACACACCTCTTGTAAACTCCAGTATATACTATCTGTTCATTTCAATATTTTTTAGTAACTTTAGACATCAAAAATCATTCAGTGGGGAACTTTAGATGTGTTTTCTGACAGACTAACTGTAAATTGATGCCAAGAATTTCATTTAATCACAAAGTCAGCAATTCTGAAATGGCCTGTTAATAAAACTGCCATCCCTCTGTTCCCAGTACTCCTAATTTGCTTCATTTTGGCAAGTGTGTGCACACATGTGTGCACATAACACACAGTGAGTTTAAGACACGAACAGATGCTCTGAAGCTGTCCAACCAAACTTGCCGTGTTGGGGAACAGAGTGCCCACTCTCCAGTGCTCCTGCCAAGCTGGATCCATAAGCAGGACATGGCTGGAAAGGATATGCTCAGCTCAGTCTACAGTTTCTTCATCTGTAGCTACTGAAATACGGAGGATAATGCAGAAACAAAGCACCTATTTCTGGTAATTCATACTTCCTATGTTACACCTCTCCAGCTCTCATCTTCATTAATCAAACTTTCCTCCTCTTACCCATTAGGCAGCCACAGTTCTAAAAAGTTAGACTGGAGTAGTGAAGTATTACATATAAGGTGAAGTAGTCAAGAAGTCTTTTGACCATATACCTTGAAAATCATCAGCAATTGTTCTTTTTTTAAGTTTTCACCATGTTCTTTAGAGGAGCACAATAAGATCAGAATTACATTAATAATTATGCAGCTTCACAAAGACTGTAAACTTACATACTCCTAAATTAGACCGGTTTCTATAAGATGAAAATGAAACACAGCTAATCAAACTACCATGAGGTTACATAACACAGGTTATTGACTCCACTAAGGTAAAAGTTCTCTAACTTTACTTCACTGCTTCAAGGAACTGTATTACTAGTAAATACACATACCTGGGAATGGGTGGTACTGTGATCAACATGGGATTCACCACAGCCAACATATGTACATCTGTTCTGTTGAGCAAGATATGAAAAAGTGCACAGAATTAAAATGCGGTGTCAAACAGGTTTACAGAGTAGAAACATACTGCCAGTCCCTTTAAAATTCACTTAAATTTCAAACTTGCAGAGTCCTACACAAACCAAGAGACATGCACAGTAAGTATTAGAATAAATACCACCTAAAGCAAAAAAGAATGCTGCAAGATTTAACTTAGCTCTCTTACTGATAGGCAGTGTTAGACATATAATGTGTTTTCAATGTATTTTTGGTCATTTTTATATATTTATTCTTATTACTGTCAACATGCATTTTTGACAATTCATGATTTGGTAAAGACTGTTACAGAAAATACAAAGTTAATCCAGGGTCCAAATGGTAAGATACTGAATGACAACAGCCTCAGAACATGACATGTTTATGCAAAAATCCCTGTATGCTCCTATCTGCAGTGCCTATTTTTCAGAGTATTACTTCACAACTAATTAGTTTCATCACCATTAAATAAGAATTTTCAGCACTACACAGATAAGAAACTACATTCTACTTATAACATGCAAAATAACTGTTGATTTTAATCATGCTCATTGCAACATGTATTTGGCTGAGCGTGGAATCTTGCAGCTGCCAATCTCCAAGCAATTTTCATTAATTTCTCATTTGCATGAGTCAAGACAACCACACAAGAGGGTACAGCAGATTATCTATATAACTCTCCAAGCAGGCTAATTTACACAATGAAATCGTAGCTGAACATGGTCAATTTTCCATATTAAATAATCACAGATATTTGTTAAGTTACAGGTAGTTAACATGCTGGGATCTCACCAGGTTTTCCTAGTGAAAAAGGTGAAGACAAGATGCCAGTTCATCCAAGAGGAGAAACATGACAGCATGACCCTAAGTGTCCTACTGCAACTACCAGACCTTCCTATGGAAATGTTGGTATGAAATTTAGTTTTTCAATAACAGTCTAAGAGCTCTATATGAGAAATGAAAAACATGTTTTAAGCTTGACAGCATTTTCCCCACCTGCCAGGCTGATGCATCCCTGAACACCTCTTCCTACTCCCAAGTGGGTTTTTATACATAATTCAGCTTCAAGCCATCTAACAAAGGACATTAAACACTGTTTCTTTCTTCCTTCATCTCTATCATTGACAGGAGCAAAATTATCTCATCTCATTACCACAATCCACTTAAAAGGACACTAATGAATTGAATTTTTAAAAAATATTCATACATACACCTCAAGGCTGGCATCTTAGCCTAGAGATATTCCTGTCAGTACTTAAAGAAAAGTTGCCAAGAAATGAAGTCAAGCCTACAGGGCAAAATTTTAATCTCTGAAAACTGCTGTAAGTCCCAAGAACTCACAAGACATTTTAAAAACTAAATCAGCTACATGCTTTTCAGTTGGTATCACAGATCAATCAGAAGCAACGTATTTGGAGTGTTTTGGGTTTTTTAATATAGTGGAAATCACATTTTTTTGTAGACAGCAGAAGGGTAAGGCAAAAGTATATTTAAGACAGAACTGTATTGAGGGTAAACACCCTATGAAATTTGTACAAAGCACAAAGAATATTTATGCAAGCTTCCACAAGTTTCTAAACAAGTATTCTGACTTTGTTTTGCTCAAGAATAAAAAAGGCAGAGTACCTATTATTCTGTAAAAAGTCAGCATTTACTGCTAGATGTTATTCCTACAAATGCTAAGAGAGGCTTATAAAAAGTAACTTAATTAATTCAGGAACAATGTATTATTTTGTAGATCTACAGATGCAGGGAAAAAAAATTAAAAAATCCTCCAAAACTTAGGAGCTCAAAAATACCATAACTCAAGAAGAAACACACTAATATGCTACCTTCCTTCTTGTTACTAAAAAAAAAAATAATCTTAAATTACAAGAAATATGTACCTCATAGAGGGTAAATAATTTAAAAAATAAGGAACTGCAGAAGAATGTTGATTTTAAATAATAAATAAAATAAACTAATTTCAACAACTTCATTATAGATGTTTCTTCAAAAACAATACTATCAACTTTATTTATGGATTACTAGAAAAGGACCCTGCTGTGGAACAACAGAACAACTTACCTCTAAGCATGCCCAAAGGTTGGGTCCTCTGACTTTGCAGTCCTGACAAGTGCCCTATTGAAATTCAACACAAAAGCAAAGTATTATTTCACTTACTTACACCAGTAAACCACAACTTCAAGACAAAATGAGAAAAAATTCTGTAAAGCCTCATATCAGATAAGTAATTTTAAGACAAAAAAATGTTGATAACCAACCTAATTTTTTATTTGCTTCACATACTCTCAAGATCAGCACATTTTTCTACTAAAACTCTTTATCTCCCTGAGGTTTCACCTTCAACCAAAAAACTGTTCTTATAAATAAGGCATAAACATATACCATATGTTATTATTATAATAGTCCTCAAAATTTGTCTTTCCTATGAATTTAATGTAAAATAAATGGAATTGATAGAACAGCAGGTAATAACTGCATATTCCTACTTGCAGACACTACTTGCAAAGGTTTACACAAAAAAGATGCAACATTAAAAAAATGCTGTACTCCTCATCAGCAAATTAACTGTTCCATCGCTCAGATAAAGAAATTTAGCACCATGGACAGAAAAGGTTTGACTTTTCATCACACTGCAGCTTCTAAAATGGGTTACAAGATCTTTCTTTGTTCCATTTATTAGTACTAGCTCAAAACCAAGAGTTCAGGCTGGGGTAGTTCCTCAAAGTGTAGCTTCTCTGTCAAAAAGAGAACTGTTATCCAAGTAAACTCAAGCATAAATTTCTTTGTTACAGTTTTTAACTGAAGTCAAGACAGTTGTCCTATATTACACCAACATTCTAAATAACTAAACTGTACAATGGCAATGAAAAAGTTCAGCTTGGTGCTATGCTAACTTTTAAATAATGTTTCCATTAAAGCATCACTTGCTTTGGAAAAAAAAGGCACTAACTTAGTGTTAACACTAAGTGTTAAGTGCTGAAAAACAGCTTTTCAGCTTTGTCAAGTCCATAATTCTTCCCATACTTTGTTTAAACTTTATTATTCCAGTAGAGATTTGACCCATGCTTAACACTTAAATGCATCTTGTAACTAATAATACACTAAAATATGTACCTAAAATAACAGATAACAGTGATAGGAAGAAAGGAAATTACTACAACTCACATGAGATTTCTGTATCAATTCCTCTTTTGTTATCTCCCCAACTGATTCCAAGTGTGGGCAATTGCTGCCAGGCGACGACATTTCTGCAATCCTGTAGCTGGAATTTTCAACACCAGAGAATCACCTGTCAACAGAAGTAAGAATGAGTAAAACCCAATTCCTTACAGTAGGGAGCAATATTAGATGTCTAATATGCAACATATATATTACTTTTAAAACAATGTGCTTTATTACAGTAAGTTAGTATAAATAACTTTATTAACAGTAGGAGACTCCAATAGTACAAACTAAATCTTGCTGACTTATAAAATGACATCAGCTGACTTCTAGGGCATAAACTAACAGAATCCTGAAAGGAACTGATCTAGATTCATTATTTAGCTTCCTGGGCTCTACCATGGCACCCCAATGACATAAAAATTACAGTTTTCAAGCCTACCTAGAACTGATGGTGGCTTAGATTGTACATTCTGGAAAGGGATCTTTGCAACACTGCTGAAGTTGTGGAGGCTGAACTGCAGGAGCACAGGACTTGCTTATCAAAGGATAAGGAAACTTTATCTTGGTTTTATTTATTTACAAAGACATTCTAGATTCAGACATATTATATATCAAAAGCAAACTGAAACTTGTAAGTCACACATAGCACTGAATACTCAGTGAGCTTTTATCTTGTTAAGCTCTCTGCCCATCCAAGGTCTTTGAGGCAGACACAGAAATTTACCAGAAATAAAGATTGCTAAATACAATCACTTTGCCATTATTATTTTGACAGTTGCATAGAAAGCTATGATGTTTTATAGAAGTAAAATAAAAAAAAAAATCAACTGCCACATTGTTTTAATACAAATACTCCAACTGACTCACACAGACAGGAACCATCCAATAATTTTGTTCCAGTTCTGTCACTTAAACAATTACTGTTGATGCCTCAATCTCTCCAAAGGCCAAGAAATTGTTAACTTTCTTCATCCAATTATTATCTGTGCAATCTAGCCCTCCTTTATCAAGAACTTGCAACTATACTTCCATCCTAATTCAGTGATACAAAGTCCTTGATCTCTCTGCAGCCTTTAGCACTGTTATCAACATCTCTTTCCACTTTGCCCATGTTCTTTGGCAGCTTTAGGTTTATTCCTTCCACTACACAACCAGCCACTCCTTTGAATATTAAATAACCTATGGCTTTGACAGCATGGGGGAAAATAAACCTTGCCTAGTGGAACATCTCAGACACAGTTCCTAGTAAACTTTCAGTTTATTATCTCTGACTGGCTTTTACTTCCATTGCCTTGCAATAGCATCCCTTAGAATCAAGGTCATTTCAGCTCAGTTTGGTCATGGAAGGCTTTTTCTGTATTTCTGTAATCTATATGCACTGTTACTGAAAGACACTTCAAATAAGAAAACAGTTTTTCAGGCCAAACCTCCTGAACTCCAGGCATATTAGCACTTTCTCTTTGAACTGTTAAGTTCCTTTTGAGCACAGAATTGAAACATGAATGTATGTTACATCTTGTCCATTTTGCAAGGTCTGTTAAAATGTTAAAAAAGGACAAGTGAGTTTCAAAGAAAGCCCTGGGAACCTTAAATAAATTCAGTGTGAATTAATGCTGATTTAATACAAATGCTTTAGAAAGACTGATATAATGGATTAGGAAAGGTTTAGGTCAATTTTTTTTTTTTATAGAAGAAACTTCCTGAATGCATTATTCCAAGTAATACAAAGCAATGAATGGAGACTTCACCTCATGCTGTCAGATTTGCATTTAATATATGTAACTTTTCACACCTGGAACTAAACAACTCCAAACCTGCAGCCCTGAACAAACTTGAACACAGGAGTTCTGCCCATGCCAGTTTCTGTTTCTTGGTGCAGTCTGAACCTCTCTTCTAATAATCATAAAAAAGACCAAAGCATGTTCAAGCTTATGTCCCTTTGAATGCGGTCCCTATTCCTGTCCATACAGAGAGCATTCCCTGGGGAAATCTAGTTAATGTTATAGATTCTTCACAAGTCATTATATGAGCAAAGCTGAATGGCCTTTCTTTCACCTCTTGTTAACAAGCTTCTTATACACCTCCTTCCATCTTGCAGCACTGTGATAACTCACTGGTAGCTTAATATACCTAGCTGCAGTAACACATTTTGTGTAATTTTATGTTAAAGTCTAAAACTGTAAAATTAATTTAAAAACCATGAGTCATCCTTCACCTAAGTCCTAGCAAGCCCAAGGCAGCCCCTCCCTCCCTCACTGCCCTTCCTCCATTTCAACACTTCCTACTCTGTATGAAGGGATTGCTTATCTTTCTCAGCTGCTGCAGCTCATTATCACATCTGCTCTTTCACCAGATTCTGCACTGCATTGACCCTACCCAAAAGATGTTTCTTTGCATTTTCAGTAATTACAAAAAACAAACCAAACAAAACTACTTTTGTAGTTTCTTTTGCATTGCATTTTTATACTCTCCTTCCAAAGTTGGAGTATATCTCCACTTCATGACTCCAGTGATATCACAGAATAATAGAATGGTTTGGGTTGGAAGGGACCTTAAAGATCATTTAATTCCAACTGCTCTGCCATAGGCAGGGATGCCACTCACTACATCAGGTTGCTCAGGGCCCCATTAAGCCTGGCCTTGAACTCTTCCAAGGATGGGGCACCTACAACCTCTGTGGGCAAGCTGTTTCAGTGCCTCACTACTCTCACAGGGAACAATTTTTTCCTAATACCTCATCTAACTCTGCACTCTTTAAGTTTAAAGCCACCTCCCCCCCACTTGTTCTATCACTACAGACCCTTGTGAAAAGTCCTGCTCCAATTCTCTTGGAGCCCTTTTAGGCACTGGAAGGTGCTGTAAGGTCTCCCCGGAGTTTTTTCATCTCCAGGCTGAACAGCCCCAGTGAGAGAGACTGTTTTTACTTTAATTGTTCATAATCGTACTCACGCAATAAGCTTCTCATCAAATGCTTCCCATATATCTCGGAGAGAACTTTGCACTCTATTTCTAGCTCTCTCCACTATTTCCACTAAAGGTTTGTTTTAGACCACCTGTCTCAATGCATTATGCTCTATCATCCAACAAAGTGAATCATTTACTGTTCCAAGGAAGGACTTATCAAAATATTTTTGCTTAGTGCATGCATAGAGTCATACTTCAAAGAATAAATAATTTTGGAGTCCAGTCTTGGTTTCTTTGTGTTCCTTTTTAGTCTTTTCATTGATCAAAAAAATTTGATCACATGGGCCATCAGATAAATATGAACCATAATTCAAAGCATCATGACCAGCAACCTATTTATCATTCAGCAGAATTCCACAGCATCAGAGACTTGTGTGGTGCCTGCCAGGGAAGACCTACCCCACACACAGAAAAATCCCATCAAACACAAAGAAAATTCAACTGATCTCAAAAATTATCTTAGGCTGATGCAGGGAGCCCAGTATCTCCTGAAGAAACAAAACTGATTTTTAATTCCCTCAATAATTTTTTAATTAATGTTTTCAACTGCCTAGTTACAGCAGTTAACACTTCAACAGATGTTGCAATAAAAATATATATTTATTATATATTCCACTGATGTCCTAAATATGGAGCCATTTTATCAGAACATTTTACAGAGTTCAGTAAGGAAATGCTGATAGAAGACCTTAAGAATAAAAGGATTATTCTCAAGACATCAATTACATGAAGGAGCAACTGTGTCTTCATTACAGGCTGTTATTATTTTGCCTGTACAGCTCTGAATAACAGCATGTCAAACCAGTAAGCTCAAAGTTCAAGCTTCTTAGTTGCACTCAGTTATTTTACTAGTGATTCACTGGAGCAATTTCATTTTACTTTTTTTTTTAATGGCAACAAAGCAAGAGTGTCACATAGTGCAATTTTATACCTGAACACTTAATTACTCAGAACACTAAAGAGCTCTGGAACTCAGTAATTATTTACCATATTGATACTCTTCACACTTCAGGAAAAAACCCACAAGCATTCCCTTGAAACTATAGAAGCCCATTGAAGCTACTGCCTTAGACATATTCATATCTGTAAGATAAATATTTTTCTATTGGTTTTGTAAATAACTGTGTTGCTCTTTATAAACTTTACAGAAATGACTTCAGCATAACAATATACAGAAATAAAATTGTTGCCAAACTCAAAACTAGTCTTCTTAGTGTGTGAAATTATGGTTAATTTTCCCAATTTCTTGACTTTCAGTTCCTTTATATTCTGGTGATCAATATGACACCTCCCATCCGTATTTTTACTTTCTTTTAATCTATCAACTCTAAACAAGAGCATTTTCTTGAAAAAATGACAACACCAATCCCAACTCTGGTTAAAAGCTTACTTTAACTGTTTAGCATAAAACCTATTAATTTCCCAGTAAATGACAAAAACATGTTCAGTAAGCTGGCAAAAGATACCTAGTCCTTCTCTTCATGCACCAAGAGCTACTCACTCAAGCAAGACACAATTTTTTTAAGTCACTTCCATTAGATTTTTTTTTCTGCCACAAAGCATTGTTTCCAAAGAGAAAGGACATTTAAAGAAATGCTTGAGTTGAGGGTATATCCTCTTTAGAGAGTTCATTTTATATTGCCTTTCGGGGTATACAGGCCATCCTTTCATTTCCTTCTTCCACCACGTTAAATCCCAACTATGAAACCCATTAGCTGACCTCTATATTTCTAAGAGGATTTTCCTAACTCGGGCTCAGCCTAAGCGCAGGAGCGAAGCCTACAGTGATTTTCCACTGGGTGACAGCCCGGGCTCTTCTCCCCAGCCCGTCCCGCCGCTCGTACCCGCGCCTGGATAACCCGGGGGGCGAACAGAGTAATTTATGGGGAGAGCCCAGTTTGGAGGCACTGCGCGGTGCCCGCGGCAGCTCCGGCGGGGCCCTGCGGGGGCCGGTCCTGCCCCGCATCCCCC
>VXBX01007997.1:600209-635130 GCA_013400415.1 Scytalopus superciliaris | reverse complement strand
GGCTCCCTGCCCGCGGCACCGGGCCTGGCAGGTACCGGGAGGGGCTCCCTGCCCGCGGCACCGGGCCTGGCAGGTACCGGGAGGGGCTCCCTGCCCGCGGCACCGGGCCTGGCAGGTACCGGGAGGGGCTCCTTGCCCGCGGCACCGGGCCTGGCAGGAACCGGGAGGGGCTGTGGGGACTGTGCTGAGGGGGTGAGGGCCCTGGCGGGGTGGGCTGTGCCCCGCGGTGACCGGAGCGGTGTGTCCGAGCCCGGGGAGTGACGGGGCTGAGATTACGTCAGGCTGTAGGGCTTGTTGTTTCTCACGGCGTGTCTGCAACAACGCTGCAGCTCTGAGCGAGACGAGCTTTCTGTGCCTGCTCTCAAACGCTGTCTCTCGTGCCTGGCAGGTGTGCTGTTCCGTGAGGGGCGCCCCCCGGCGGGCTGTGTCGGTGTGCGGCCCGGGGCACACGGCGAGCGGAGCCCCCCGGGCCCTGCCCGGCCTGCTTACGGCTGCCCCTCAGCAGCCCCGGGCTCGGCCCGGGCCCCACCGGCACATCGCCCTGTCCCCGCTGAGCCTCGCCCGGGCTCAAAGGCATCGATCTAACAAGTCCTGTACCTGTTACGTAAGAGATTCGGGCTTGTAGAAGGAAACTGTCCTGGGCTTCTATTGCATAACTCGTAATTTCATTTGACAGAGTGTTTCAGAGGCCATCTGTGATTGTTTTCAAGATAGTTTCATTTAATGAGGTTATGGGAGAGAAGGAGCCATGTCAGAAGAGGCTGTTACTGAGACACGATTTTCTCTGAAGACAGCAGCTTTGCGGGTGTTCCATCTTCCCCTCTCTTGGTATTACTCTCTTAATCAGGTAACAAATACCATATTTAAATACTGTTACTCTTGATACATGTTTAGAGGTTCATTGCAATGTTGTACGTGCTCTTGTCAGCTTAATGTGAATCACGTTTGTACAGAATACCTTGGGCTTTAGTTTGTTCACAACACTGAACTAAAACAAGTGGGACTTTTTATCTTTTTCTGCTAATAAATGCTTAGTACATCGTCATACATCTGCTTTCCGTGCAGTGTCTGTATGTCTCCATTTTGTAACTCTGCAATGATTCTTATCAAATACCAAAATCCTTAAGGTTTTTTTCTTGTAGAATCTATTAGCTATTCAGAAATTAAACATGTCACTACATTTTGAATAATAGTATTGAATGTGGTGTGAAATACTTTTTAGATTGCCAGTACTGCTTGACAAATTAATCTGAATAAGAATTCATTAATGTAAACCAAAAATCCTTATTGTAGTTTTTAGGTCACTTTGATTAAGTAAGGGCCACAAATTACTTAAACAATATTCCTTAAAACAGTGATTCTTTAAAAGCAGGTTAGTTTTTAAACCCATTCAGTCCTTTATGCTGGTTTTCTTTGTTCTGTTTTACTTACGAAAAGATTTTCTTCAAAGAAAATCAGAAGGCTCCATTAATCACAGTATTTCCTTTTATCTGGAGTAATTTGTTTTTATTTTCTGTCATTGATGTTATGGACAAGTTTTCACTGGAAACGCAGATAGCAGTGACTAAGTCTGGGTGAAGAGTACATTATGATCTTAGTTTTCAGGTTGACTAAAGCTGGAAGTATTGTGAAGCTGATATTCCTTTTCTGCAGGGAATCACCAGATTTGTCAGTAGAGCATCTTCATGTCAAGAACAGGGAGAAGGAGCTGTAATTGTGTAGGGAATCAGAGAAGAGAGTTGTTAGTTGTCTGTATCTACATACATGAAAAAAGGGAGAGTGAAGTAAGTCACAATTACTTGACAAAATATTAAGGCTTCAGCTCTAGTCCTCAGGAAAAAAAAATTCTTGAAGAGTGAGCCATATTCTGGTACCATAATACACAAGACAGAAAAAGAGCTTCTAGTTGGCTATACAAAATATGTATATGGTACATTTTTTTTCCATTCTGTGTATGCTGAACCATTGACAAGAATAACTAAAAAAAGGGTTATAGTTAGGAATACCAGTAATATTTTTTTAATAGATATTAGTAGATCCTAAAAGTGTTCTGCTTTTGAAACCCATGTTGTTAACACGACTGTATTTTATTTTTATTGAATTAGACGGTTGTCAGCAAAAGTTAAATAATATTTCATATTTCCTTGTAAATACTTTCTTTTTGCTGCATATGAAACCAAAATGAGATATTCTCAGTCTTAGCTGCATCTGATTATTTTTGCACCTTTTCTGTATTTAGAATACTTTAACATTCTCACTGCAAGATCACTGATTTTTTTACCTTGCAGCATATTCATATCCTTTTTAAATACCATGGACAACTCCACTATGTGCAACTCTTGACTTTCCTGTCCTTAGAGGTTTTCATTTCCCTGTTATTATTTGTGATCATGTTTGCAGACACACACAAGTTTAAAAGAAATCCACTTACTGGTCTTTGAATCTTTAGTTCTGGCATTGAGGTTTTAATCTCAGTTGTTTGGTTATTAATTCTTTTCTGTGAAGCACAGTAGTCTTTTGTAAGTATGAGTTGGTGCTGTGTTTCAGGCATTGCCTTTCTCCCAGAGTGCAGTGCTGGGTTGTCAGACCTCAGTCAAGGCACGGTACTGTGAAGAACAGGGCTCTCAAGGCAAAGGTGCTTAACTTGTTCATTGCAAACTCAATACAGAGAGAAACTTTCAACTGTTCTTCAGATTGCACAATGCTGGGAGTATTAACCAACTGCACAGCAACCAGGGACTGCCGGGGTGCAGTGGTGCTCTGTGTGACCAGCTCTCTCTGGTTCGAGGAGTCACGTTACAGAAATACTGTATTAGGCCCAAGGACTGTCGGTCTGGCTTTCTCCCAGCAGCCTGTTGCTGAAGCAGCTTAGGTTTCCAAAAGATTTTGTCACTGTGAACTCCACTTAAATGGCACTTTTCTTCTTTTTGTATCTTGTCACTTTGTATGTTTTTAACGTACATAATTTTAACATACGTATAATACATATAATGACATACATGTTTTTAACATAACTTTGTTAATGGCTTTTGATTCAAGTTGTGTGTATACGTGGTTCTTATTTGCTAATTTAAATATCTCTAAACCTATGGTTGATCTATATCCAAAATAGAATGTAATTTTTTTTTAAACTGTTTATTTAGATAAATATATTTAATTATGTCTTTTTTCCATATTGAAACACCACACAAATGTTGGCCTTAGGACCTTTTGCAGCACAGGAAATAGTGTAGTTGTGAGGGGTGAGTTCTGTGTCAGTATTCTTTTGCTGCTAGAGAATTAATTGAAGCCCTGCATCGTCCTGGCATTAAGAAGAAATTTTTAAAAAAGGGAAAAAAATGGTTGTTAGAAAGTTACTTGCTTAGATCCCCCTAGTTTGTGGATTTGCAATATACCTTATAATTCTGGGTGCTGCAATGTGTCTCACTGCTTATATTTTCAACAAAGTCACACTTTTATTTTCAGGTAAAGCTTTCCCCTGGGTTAAAGAAGCTTTTCACAGTAACAGCAGTGAGTGCAATATCAGTGATTTTTCTGGCCCATCACTTTAAAAGAAGACGTGGGAAGAAAAACAAGAAAGTGCCACCATGGGAACCAAATCATCTAGTATTAGAGTGTACCAAAGCAGGTGCTTCAGAAAAAGGTACATCATGGGACATCCAAGTTGGATTTTTTTGTTGTTGTTTTCTTGTAGAGGAAGAAAAGGGGTGTGAGGGGATGGGTGTGCATAACAGTGTGTAGTAGTAAGCCAAGCTATTTTCCTTTAAATGTAGAATAGTTTGGGTTGGAAGGGACCTTTAAAGATCATCCAGTCCAACCTTCTGCAGTGAGCAGGGACATCTTCAGCTAGACCAGGTTGATCAGAGCCCCACCTAACCTAGCCTTGAATGTTTCCAGGGATGGGGCATCCATGAGCTCTCTGTGCAACCTCTTCCAGTGTTTTACCACCCTCATTGTGAAAAACTTCTTCCTTATCAGCTAATGTAAATCAACCCTTTTTTAGATTTTTTTAAACCATTACCCCCTGTCTTATTGCATGAGGCCCCCTGCAAGTACTGAAAGGACACAATAAGGTCTCCCTGGAGCCTTCTCTCCTCCAGGCTGAACAACCCCAGCACTCTCAGCCTTTCCTCACAGGAGAGGTGCTCCATCCCTCTAATTATCTCCACAGGATGGAACACCTGACTATGTTTGAATTAGGAACAAAACTGCAGTGTCTTAGAAAGAAGCTGGTCTTGTTTTCTGATGAAGTTTTAATCACGAATTTCGATTAAAACTTTATCGATAGTATCTTAACAATGGGTTTTGCCATTCTTGTGGATGTGTCTCAATACTCAGAAATGAAGATCTAATTTTTTATAGAACAGGAAAATAGTTATGGTCAAATGCATAATTATTATGGATAAGTGACTGTTACAATGTGTAGTTTCTCACATAGAATTGTAAATAAAAGAATAATTGTTGTTTGTTTCTAAACTGGATTTTATTGAGTAAATGCAATTCTTGTTAGAATTGCAAAAGATGCAGTGTTTTAAAATAAGTATATTTCTTAGGTTCTAGTTGTTCCAGTAGTCGACAAAACTTGACTCTCTCTCTGAGCTCTGCCAAGGAAAAAGGATCTCAGTCTTGTATCTATGCAAATGGAGGACTTTTCAGTAAATACTCTGGTTCAGTTCAAAGCCTGACCTCGGTAAGTAAAGGTGTTTTAAGGCTCTTGAGTGTCTGTTAATTTGCATGGAATATGAGTCTGTAGGTTTCGTTGAGCTCAAGGAACTTTGCTGAACAAGCTGCACAGGTGGCTGGAGGTGCTGAGAAGCTGTTGTCCTTACACAGAGTAAAGCCAGCTTCTAGGCAGATGGCTGGGGTGTGATGTACTCTGGCAGGAATGTGGTTTTAAAGGTACTCTCTATAGCAACACTTCAAAATCTGTGGGTTTCTTTTAAGGTTCAGAGTGCCACCTCTTGTCACAGCTGTGCTTGTGCCAATTCTAATTCCTGGGATAAAGCAGATGAAGACGACATTAAGCTTGTCAATATTCCAGTGACTACACCTGAAAATTTATATTTGATGGGTAAGTCATAATAAGAATATTGAACATCTGCCTACAATGGATGTAAATAATTTCTTGGGTTTATAGTAAAGTAATACACAATATTGTTGCAGTGTTCTCAGTGTCCTGTTGGCGTGTGTCTGAGAACATTTCCATAAAATAATGAAGTCATACTTCATCTAAAGTTAGCTTTTCAAAATATTTTTATTCCAGTATTTGTCATAGCAATCCTTAAAAATATTTTTTAAAGTAAATAGGAAAAATACATTGAACATTGTTGCTTTAATCATACTGTGAACTTCATCTTATTAAAAAGGCTTGGAATTGATGTTGTTTTAAAAACTTACATCTCTGTGACAGTCATGCTTATTTTAGCTACATATTTTCTTGTGTCTCTAAATTGTGAATGCACATGAAGCTGTGTTCCATAGAGTGGAGGTGTTCCTGGTCTCCCCTAGGTATGGAGCTGTTTGAAGAAGCACTGCGGCGCTGGGAGCAGGCACTGACCTTCCGTAACAGGCAAGCTGAGGATGAAGCAATTTGCGGTTCCATTAAGCTGGGAGCAGGAGATGCAATTGCAGAAGAAAGTGTAGAAGTGAGTATATTCCATCTATGACCTACTGATGCTGCCCTTACAATTGGTTGTGGTTTATTACCTGAATCTTTTCAAATTAGAATTCCATTGCCAAACACGAGAATGAATTCCATTTCCAATTTAGTGGTATTGCACTTAAAGGATAGTTGAGTTCATTCCTTTTGATTTTTTTGGTTGCTTATTTGGAGGAGGGGATTAAGATTATTTATGTTTTGGGAATTGCCACTGATGCATCTGTGTTTGCTTGTGGGTGGTGTTATTGGGTTATGAAGCACACCACTTCTGCACACACAATCCCTATGGTAATCTCTCTCTCTTTTATGATTGTGTGACAAGGTATCTGCTTAGCAAAGATAAAGGTCTTGGGAAAGATGATCGATTTGTGCATATTCACAAATAATGTGCCTGAATTCTGTATGTTTTACTACACCCTTGTGAACTAAATGCTAAAATTATTTTGAAACAAATGGATGTGGGGCTTTCATTTCTAGTGCAATAAATATCACAGATAAGTTAGAAGTATTTTAAAAGTTAAATTTTATTTTTATTACAGTAAGTAAAATGTGTGTGTTCAAATAGCGTGTATATTTTGGTTGTCAAAGTATTCAGCTGACTTTTTGTGCTGTTTGTAGGAAATTATTGTGGCAAGGTTTGCTCTTTGAAGGCTTAATATCCTTAGATTTTACAAAGGAATCTTACAGACTGTAAAAGAAAAGAGGATCTTCTAATGTCTGGCTTCTTGCAGGATATCATTAGTGCTGAATTCATTCATAAGCTTGAATCTCTTCTTCAAAGAGCTTATCGTCTTCAAGAGGAGTTTGAAGCCACCCTTGGAGTCTCTGATCCTGCTGCTCTAGCTAATGATATTGGTGAGTAGTGCTATTTGACATCTTTTTTTGCTTCTAATGATGGCTTTTGGAGGGGGGAAACTGAAATATCCTCAGAGCAGAATTATATTTATCAGTAAATCAACAGAAAGAAAAAAATCATGTTCTTTATATTATCATGTAGTGTTTTATGAAGTACTTGTCATTTGGATAACAATGGATTGAAAAGAAATCTTCTTTGTAGCTTGTCAGTATTTAAATATTTGTGCAGTAAGATTGTATGACCCTTTTTATGGGTGTTTGAGTGTTTCAGAAGTTTTATGCATCTTTTGAATTGTCAAACTGTGTATGGTTTGTCACAATTTTTTTTTCCAGAAATGAAAACCAAACTAGAAAGACTCAATCTGAGCTTAATAATTATTATCAAAGCTCTTATCCCTGGTGACTGAAATTTATCACAGTTATGAGTGAGTAAACTTAAAATGGCAAACATAATGAGTATTTGCTGCCAGACATGCTGAGTAAATACAGATAGTTGGATTATTTTTATTTAAAGAATTGGTTTTAGAAGTTCTTAAAGACTGATACTATTAGTGCTTTTTCATAATTCGATATGAAGCATCTGATCTCAAATAACTGTCAGACTTTAAGGGCAGAACACGTTCAGGGTTAGTTTGTCAGTCGTTGTTGGTTGGACTTCAGCTTGACTGGCACGAGGTGGCAGCACTCTCCTCTCTTAGCCCTCAGTTATCCTGCATGTACTGAATATACCTTAGCAGGCTGGGAATGAAATTTAGGTCAGAGCTGGCTTTCTGACATACTTGCACACACCCGTAAATGTAATCCTTGAAGCAGAAAAGCATTGGAATGTTTCATTTTAGTATCTGAAACCATCAGCCCTAACTAAAGTTTCATTACATATCCAATATTAAATCAGAACTTTATTTGTAATTTCTGTCTTCAAACAAAATTAATAAAATGGTATTCAAAGACCTTTATGTGATGCTTAGTGTGTTTGGTTATTATTTTGATTGGGTACCCTGCAAGTATTTTAAATTAATATTTCATTTTTTTAGATGGGATAACTGGATTGTTTACCAAGAATGTTCTGTGAATTTTCATTCCTTTCAAATGTTCTTCATAGAAATAATTTGTCATTTCTTCAGTAGACGTCTGTTACTTTATTATGAATTTTGTTTTGCTGGCTCAGATGAGTGAGGAAAACAAATAGTGAAGTGTTTTAGTGAATGTGGTTTTCTGTGTTCAGGATTTGGGGCTTTTCTTCATTATCCTGAATTTGTGCCTTGAACAGCAAGTGATATGTTAAAAAATGCTTCACTTTTTCCAAATATTTTAGAACACAGCAGGACATGATCTGCTTCGAAGTGCTGTGGGGCTTCGAAGTGTTTTGTCCAATATTTGATATATTAACAACAACAGGAATGGAAGGGTTCAAGAGTCAAAAGAATAAGTGAGTCCAAGAAACTGATGAAGTTCCAGTGCTCAAAAGAAATATAGTGCAGCATTCCTTACTCAGAATAATACCCTACTGCAAAATACAAACTGCAGTTTGGAACAGAAACAGAAGTGAGGGGTCCTGTGCTCTGTAGGAATGAATATCATTGGTGGCAAAAGAGGCAGCTGGGATGTGTTCCTGCATGATTTACACCTAAAACTTCTTAAAGAAGCTAGATAAAGAAAGCACCCTAATCTATCACTTACTATTCAGTAATCTTGGAAAGTGAGAATGTTCCAAATTATTTCAAAATTGCTAATTTAGTTCCAGATCTTAAAAAACAAACCGCTCCAAGACTTCAACTCATCATGCCTGTGAAGTAGAGTTGGTAATTTGCAGTTCTGTTAACACAGACAAAGTAATGAAATGTCTATTTAGTGCCAGTTGATACGGTTTCAGAGTAGGTAGGTTTTCTGGGACTGTAGGTTTTTCAGAGATCTGCAGTTTGGTGAATTGGTACAGCATAAATTAGATGACACTAGTTAGCTCCCTGATATTTATTTATATTTCTGTCCACTTTAAGGGAAATGTTTACTTTTTATAGAAGATATTTGATCAAGTGCTGTCATTTTAACAACTATGTAGTTGATTATAAAATCATTCGTAGAACTGGAAGTTGATAAAAATTTATAAGTTAGGGCATTAAAAGCATTGAGTTAATGAAAAACAAATGTTAGTAAGAAGATCTGGATGGCTGCAATCTGAAACTACAATGAATCCAGGCAAGTATGGATTGTACATATAAGTGAGATATTTTAAAAGAAAAATCTTGAGGAAACATGTTTGAAATGTATTAGGAAAATCGTGCATCACAATCAGTGTAAGTTCTTGGCACACTGCTGTAGAAAAAAGGCCATTGCTAACCTTTGGCTATGTGAAAAGGATGGCACCAGCACAGAGGCACATGCAGTCTTGATATTGTATGGTTTTAGAATACTGTCTTCAGTTCTGTTGTTCATATTTCAGAAGATATGGAGATACTAGATAGCTCAAAACAAGCCATAAAATTTATCTGTTTTGGAAAAACAAGCTAATGTGTGGTTTAAGGTGGGTATGTCAGTTCCTTAATGAAGAAAGTACTGAGAGGTGACTTATTCTGAATAGCTGCTTACACATGTAAAAGGTATGTGGTGCTGAGGGATTTGTAGACCTTGTTGTCAAGAGTCATAACTAGATCAAATTTCTAGTTGTTCAAGTGAAACAAGTTCTCAAGTAAGTTGCATCTGAAGTGTGTTGAGAGTAAGATCACTTTTTTTTAATGCTGTTTTGAGGGATGTTTTCCTTCTGTGAGAGGAAGAGCCCTATACTTGGATGTGTTCAAGGCCAGATTTAATGGGGCTTTGAGCAATCTGGTCTAGTGGAAGGTGTCCCTGTCCATGGCAGGGAATTGGAATAAGATGATGTTTAAAGTCTGTTCCAGCTCAAACCATTCTATAATAATACTTGCAGCTTGTCATTGCAATGCTCATAACCAGCTCTTGTGCTTCAGGGTTTCAACTGTTGACCCACAACAGTAATCAGAAAATGTTTTGCTTTGTTTTTGTCTCTGATACACAAGAAGGTTAGATATAGTTTGTGGATTTTTCTTCCATTTTCTGTCTGAAGTGCTTGTGATTAACCACAGCTGGAGATGGAGCTCTGACAGTTAGACAAATGCTATTAAGAGCTATATAAATGACTGACTAGCCCTTATTCTTATTTGGATTATAATGAACTCCAAATTTGTTCAGGAAGGAAACTTACAAAGGTAAAAAATTCTCTCATTTTCTAGTTTTCAGCTTTCTCTTGTTATTTCTGAGTGATGAATGTAAAGGTGTAGAGGGTTAAAAGCTTCCAGTACTTTCTGTAGTCTGTCCTTGAAGAAAGTTCTCTTTTTTTTTTTTCCTATTTAGATCTTTTCTAACAGACTGAAATGTTAGTCGAGCAAACTTGGGAGGAATGTAAAGAGTTGGGAGAGAAACAATAGCTTTACTTATGAGCAAAATTGCAGGTCGAAGGGGAAAATTCTCAAATTGTAGGGCTCCTTGTCATTACTAAATTCCTAATACTTCATATTATTATTTTGATTTCTCCTCTGAAAAGGAATACTGGCACTCAAACTAATGGTGACTTGTGTACACTGACTCTTAAACATTTTGACAATATTAAAATGTAATTGATACATATGTTTTAATTTTTAAAATATTTACTTTTATTGTATATCAGTTATATAGTTTAAAACAAATGAAGTGTTTGAGCTACTGCAGTAAAATCTCTCACAAAGGCCTGTGTTGTTGGATGGTTTTGTTGAAAGGTTTGTCTGTTTCTTTTTTTAATTTTCTTCTCACACTCTAAGATATGTCTGGCATTTTGGAGAGAATAGGCACAGCCTTTAACCTAGTGGCAGAACTGTTTGGAAAACTGATTTGCATATTAGGAACCTGTTCTCCAGCTCCTCTTAAAAAACCCAAAAATCACTGAAGCTGCTGAAAGCTCATTTTTATATATTTTATTAATGCAGATTTCTATAATGTCTTACTGTCCATGGATGAATAACTAGAGCCTGTATTTTTCTTCTTGCCTCGAAAATGTTACTGGAAAAATTTTAGCTTGAGTGGATTATATTTGATCATGCACAAGAAGTGTTTCTGTTTATAATTCCCAGGGAGACAACTCAAGGTCACTTGGTGTGATCACTTAGCTTGAAGGTTGGTATGGATAGGAATGTAGAGAAACACTTCCAATAGGATCAGAAAGTCTGTTTCTGGTTTTTGAGGACCTTTGTTACCGTTTCCCAACAGCTTTGCTGTTAGATCCAACTGTGCAGGCTATTTATACACCTTGTTCCTTTTCCTTAAATGGCACCCCTGAGACCTGTCTTCTTTCTGTCCACACCAAAACTCCTGTCTAAGCCCTTGTCTCTCTCACTTTTTGACTCCTGCCATGTTTTGTCTTGCCTTGTCCATTTAAAACTTGCTTCCCTGACATGGACTTAACTGTTATTTATAAAAACCGCCTTTGCTCATTTTTCTGACCAGAATATTCCTCTTCCTTAATCAGTTTCTCTCCCTCAGGAGCTTCTATTTAAATGAATTATTTTTTCATCTGTAAAGGCTGCTTATAATTGAGCTGCAATCCACCGACATGATTTTATCTCCCAGACTTTAAGTTAGCTGTTTCTGTGCTTCCCTGCTCAGTTCTCCTAACACAACAGGTGTCTCAACTATTTCTGCTCATTCTTTACAACATGTGAGCAGCTGCAATCGTCTTTTTCCCCAGATCTCTTCTTAGCAGGAGCTTCCTGATTCCGCAGTTACCTGGGAAAATTTAATTACTTGCTCCCGCTTCTTCCTTTCTTCTCTGGCCATCAATTTTAATTCCCTGATTAAAAAAAAGGGGTAAATGTGAGGAAGCTGTTCCAGTTCCTCTCATGAGAAAGGAACATTTGTACCGTAGTTTATGCAGGCAGTGCCCCACAGCAGCACTCAAGTAGGACTGGTTATCCATGTGTTTATCACTGTCCCCACAGCAGCGAGCACACGTGACTAATGCTATTTTAAAGACGTGTATTTTGAGTGTTCCTTTTGCATCTCTTTTGTTGGCCATTCATTCTAGTGCTTAGCTCTGGTCAATATCTTCTCCATTTTATAAAAGCTGTCAAGCAAGTACATATTTACCTTCTTTTTGTGTAAAGAAATAATTTTCTCCATATGACAGGGCTTGATTTAATAACCACTTGCCTGCATATCGAAGAGTGATTTATTGGATAAGTGGAAACAGGTTTCCAAAGGCAGGAAGTTGCTTTTTTTATTTCTCCTCTCATATATTCTTATGATACATTCTATACAAGTTATAAAGTCTTTTTCTTATGAAAAAGGATGTATATACACTTAACTTCTATGTGTTTATGTACATTGTTAAGTATAAATGCTGGAGAGGCTGGAAAAATCATACCAGACAGATGGCAAGGAGTGAGGGTGGGATAAGTGTTTATTTTGCTGGCTGGAGTATGGCAGTGTGAGGTTATATAAACTGATGATCAAGAACATGTTTTGGTCCATAGGGCCAATTTCTGGTTTAGAACGTCTACTAAAAAATTTCTTCTTGCACTGCAGTCTTCTTTAAAGAGAGGCTAGCCTGAAACATTTTTGGACTTGTTATTTAGCACTACCCATACCCCATCATTACAACTATATGCATTTATTTACCAAGCATATAGTTTGGGTGTGTTTTTTAATTGTTTACCCTGTAGCTGGGAGGTTCAAGTAGCTTACATAAGCATTTCATTCCTAAAAGTCTTTTAATATCTTAGAATTTTCTTGTTTCAGCTTGAAATGTTTCAAAGTTAAAACTATATGTGGGAGTAAATCTCTTTTTCTGAAAAGTTATAGCAAAAGGTTCTGTGAACAGTAACAGTGGAGGGAGTAAAATTTATTATTTGTATATCATTTCCCTCTCATGCATGTATTTGTGCAGTTAATTTCTAAAACTGTTAGAAAAATAACTGTGTTGGAGATGTGTTTTATTTCCCTTTTGGTGGTTCAAGCTAAAGTTGGCTATTTTTATAAGTTGCTGTAAATTGTCTAATTCTTTGTAGGGTATTTGGTGTGTGCATGTCCCACCTTACTTAATAATCCTGTTTGCAGCAAAGTGCTGTAGTGTAGCTGAATCAAGAGCACATGTCGATCACACCAGGCTTTATTCTCTCCACTGCTATTTAAAGCTGCCCTTGTTCTACATGCAGATATGCTGTGAGTATTTAAAGGTAAACGTGTGCATATTTCCAGAGAGCTTGGCACCCTTTAGCAGGTACTCAAGCAGGTGTAGTTAAAGGTGCCATCTAGTCAATGTATTAGTTATCTGTGGTAAATCAAAGTAAGGTATAATAAAGCAAAACCTGAATAACAAAGAATGTGCATAATTTAGGCTATCTCCCAGGGTCAGGTTGCACTAATCATTCCTTGCATTATGATTCAGGTATTAATATGTTGTTACTAATGCACTTAGCAACCTTACAGTGTTATTAATTTGTTTTTTTAAGTTTGGTAGTTGGTGTTATTTAGTAAACTAAAGGTCCAGAGGAGCTCTTCATTCAGTACAACTTTTTAAGGATTCTTATCTCATTCTTTCCCAGTCTCCTGGGCAAGTGGAATGCAAGCAGGCCCCAATCAGTGGGGCACTTAAGATATTCTCTAAGTCATACTGTTTAAAGTTAAGCATATGTCTTGCTAATTTAGGTGCTATGGCTGTGTGCTGTGTGCAGCTGCGTTTGCAGAAGCTGGTCACATTCCTGCAGTCTGCAGCATTCTGTAATACAGTTCTGCCCTGAAATTCAAGTGAAGACTAAGGTTATTATGCTGTCCTTGCAGAGTTTGCCTGTGTCAGATATGCTCCATTCTGAATACAGAATCTAAATGTTAGCCCAAAACAAATGAATATCTGAACCTTTTGATTATTTCACTGAGCATCACTGGTTACGTAGTTTGTTCTGTCTTTAAATGTTAATCCTGGGGATAGAAGGTATCAGTCTTTGATACTGTCTTCATACATGTAAGTGGATCTATCAACTGTTGGACAGTATACTTCTCTTTTAATGGAAGAAGAAATGAATATGTGGGATCCTTTTGTCAGTCTGTCTCACTTGCTTTGAAATGTCCACATCCCTATGACATGATCTTTGGCTAAACAAAACCCTTTCCAGAGATCTTATTTTGACAAAAACATGTTGGATGGTCCCATACCCTTGTGCTGTGTCCAGCCAAGTAGACTTTATGCTAGAATACTAAACTGGTTATTCTTTCCTTTTTTATATAACAAATTAAGAAACTAATTTGAAAAAATAATGAGAAATTACTAGAAATTAACAAGTTTCAGGAGCTAAGCAACAGTTGCTGGTTATCCTTCTCCTTTTTCATCATTGCCTATGCTGGTATCTGCTTTTCTGTGAAGGAAGGCATGGTAGGAAAGCCAAGAAGGTGGCAATGAATTGCCTTGAAAAGAAGCAAGGGATACTCTTAGGAATGCACTGGTGTAAACATCCTGCTTTTAAGTACTCAGTGACTTACATGGATGTAGAGGAACTGAGGACAAAGGGATAAATTCATTTAGTTTTGAGATTCCTCTCAGTCTAGTGAGAAGGCTTTTCTACCTAACCTGCTTATGGAGGCCTCAGGCATAAGAAAGGTACTGAAGGTGCCAATTCTAGATGAATAAGCCTGCAAGTTAACCTTGTACTTGCTTCTCCTGTAAACATGACATTGCATTTTAAATCTGCTCTGCATCCTAATGAGTTAACATACAATCACTGAATGGAGTTGAACACACCATTCCATTGTCACTAGAAAACGTCTGTGCAAAAATAGCAGTGGGTCACACTTAGTTTTAGGATGTGAAGAACTGAGAAGAGGCAGTGACGTTCAAATCTGATGACTAAGGTGTCTGGCAGGCCCCGCAGTGCTGTGGACAGTCTCAGCTTTGAAATAAGCACTGGAATTCAAACTTTGCCATGGACAATAGAGCTGCAATGCCTTCTGAACTACAGAAGAATGAAGGACTCCTATGAAGAGGAAACAGTGACAACCTTGCGTTGCACATCCAGATGTACAGGCTCTGTCTGGATTAGACAGCTGAGCAAACTTGGCTTGGTTGCCAGATTTTCTCTCTCAGATCAAATACAAGTACAGAAACTGTTATCTAAACTATTAGATGTGAAAACATGAGGGTGGTCAGAAACCAAACTTTTCTATAAAGAACAGGGATTTAAACCTTAAAATCAGGGAAGGTCCACTGATTTCTAGCTTCAAGGTAAAGGAAAGAAGCTGTAGAAAATGATGACCTGTGTAAATGTAGAACCTTATAATGTGCAGTTATGAATAATCAATGTTTACATTTTCAAAGAAATGAAAAGCTGTGTGATAGGGCGAGACCTAAAAGTGACATGCAGTTTACACAAGATACACATCTGAAATCTCTTTCAGGATCATATGTCTGTGTTGAGCAGAGAGAGCATAAAACAGAGAAGTGAACACATCACACATCATTTGTGTTTACTAAGCTGATTTCTCAGCTGTCAGTACACACAATGTGTTAATTTGGGTTATAAAATACACATTATATGCTGCTTTATTCTCTTTAAAATTCATATTTCAGCAATCTGATACCACGTGTGTTTACTCTGTCTCTTCCTTGGGATTGCAGAGTTCCTCATGGTGAGAGCTCTTTCTATTTTGAGATTTTGGTTTTATGATAAAGCATGCTACAGTGATTCAGGGACAGCTTTCACAGGTCATGTTCTCTATAACAAATTATTTTTATCCTGTTGATGATTTCTTTGCTTAAAAAAAAAATTGCAACTATTGGAAAATATTCCAACTCGGTTATCAAATTTATGGAAGAATTCTTTAGCAGATTTAAATCTTGAAAGAAACATTTCATTTATCACCATTACAGAATATGAAAGCTCTATAATATTTCAAATACTCTTCTGTAATTTAATGTACCTGTTGTCTGTGGATTACAGGAAATAAATTATACTTACATGTCTTTCTTAGCTGTACTCGAGTTTTACACTGAGAGACTAAAATTACTTGATTACTTATGCAGAAGGATTTTGTGCTCTGTTTACCTTTGCTGGATGAGAGCATCCAAGGGACTTGATTTTGCTATTATAGAATGTAAGAGCTGTAGCCATGTTGTTTGGTTTTGTACACCATTAAACATGTGGTACTCAGCAGATAATATAACTTTAAGGACAAAGTCAGTATCTTGAAGATCTGAAAATAACCAAATTATTACAAACATTACAGAAATTGCCATTATTTCTTTCCAAAGTATATGGAAGGTCTCTTGAAGGGTATTTTAGGCAAACTGCATCTTTTTCCAGATGAAAAATACTGCACATCTGTACGTCTCTATTTTCAGGTAGATTTTACTGCCTATGTGTGTAAACTTAACGCATTGTACTGTTAAATTTTTATAAGCATTCTCTTCTTACGAAGAATGTATTACTGTCATCTGTGCACATGCTTTTAATCAGCTGGACTACTTTTGTCTTAAGAATAGCAGCAAAGTAACACAGAACACAGTGAATTAAGAAGATCTCATGTTTTGCATAATGATAATTAGGTAAGCATCCACTGTCTTGGAAAATGGGCCTCTTTATACTGAAGTGGGCTGGGTAGAATAGGAAACCATGGCTTTCTTTAATGGTGACACTCAGAGCTAAAATCCCAGTGAGTTCTTTGCCAGTGAGTAAGTGCTTTCCTTTTTTAAATGCTGCACGTAAGTGCCAGACTCACTCGTGAGCTTGTGCCATGTTTCATTCAGGGTTGGCAGAAAGATAACATATAAACAGTTTTCAGAGTTCTAAAACATGTGAAGGTGAATGCTTCTTAACTGATGAATGCTAATAAGTTAATTTGTGTGCAGTTTCATCTCTAAGGTCAGATTCTGCTCTGAGAGTTCAGAGGATTAGCTTTGTGCTCTGTCTTACCATGCAAACGTGCCAGAGCGAAGACAGATAAATACTCTAGATTAGTACTCTGTGAGCAGACATGAAAATAGCTTGGTTCTGGCTTGGTTTCTTTATCTTGTTTAATTTTGAATAGATAACTGTTTGCAAAACCTTACAAAGCTAGGATTAATTTCACAGGCATTAGCAGTCGTCTATATTGTTCCATTTTTTAATACCATTAATCTAACTTTATAACCACATATACGTTTTAAGGCACTACAGGAGTCCTGATGGTAATTGCTGTTGTTAGTATTGCATCTGAAACTCTGCTTCATCCTCTTTACAAATATAAGTGAACCCAAAATAACTCCTTGGCTTCTCAAATAAGTAAAGTATATTTGAAGCTCACATACTTGCTACTATTCCTTTCCTGAAGGTATTAGAATCCATAAGAACTAGGGATGACTGTGTGAGCAGATGCAGGCGCTGGTGGGTGGGTTCCTCTTGCAGCTGTTCATTCCAGGAGGCTTCTTTGTGCCACTGTCTCTTTTTTTGTGTTCCTGTGTCTAAGAACGTTCTCCTGGTACTTGTATGGTATGTACTCCAGCTGTAACTTAATTTTCACCCTAGTGAAATTCCATAGTGAATTTTCATAATAGGGTGCTCCCTGCACAGTGTGGGTATTGATAAACACTTGCTTGGCTAAGGGTATTTTAGGGTATTAGGGTGGTGGCGGCCACAAAGTCAGAAATAGCTGACAAGGCTGTTTTGTTTTCCTTAGGGAGGCTGTGCTTTGTATGCACATATCACTTGCCAAAGGTATTATTTCACTCAGCATTACCAACATTTTTTAATCTTTTTTGTGGGTCAGAACATGCAAATTTTGTGCCTTTTTCTGTAATAGGGAGAATTTTCTCTGAGTGAAAACACAGATATTCTATATCCAACTACCTAACATGTTAAAAAGATATTGGCTCAGTGGTAGTTTTAGGCCATATTAGAAAACTTGGAACTATGAATTTTTCAACAAATATAGATGTATTCAAAATTTTCTTGTCTCTGGAGCTTCATGTAATCTGTAACAGGCTGAATGCAAGATGTACAGAAGAGCCCCTGCTTCCATGGTGTTCTGGGCTGTGGTTCCTTCATTTATGGTAATTCTTTTTTTAAATATATGCCAAATAAATCTTAGTTAAACAGCATCATTCCCATTTATATGTAATCAATCAAATAGCCCAGAGTTAAATAATTCAGAGTCAGTCTGGGGATATGTTCTTGTCATTGAGTTATAAACCCACATATAACTGCAAAAGCACAGTAATTATCTCACAATATCCAAAGGCTTTGAGTCTTAAGTCTGTGGTACAGCTGGGACTTCCCTGTGGGGGCGGTGGAGCTGCTCTTGGATTGTGAATAAGTTGATATATGAGACTTCTTGACAGCTGCACTTGGTGTACACGAGAGTTGTCCTTACCATGGCATCTTCATTAAAGCCATCAGTAAGATCTTTCTACATACGGCCTGTGCTGTACTCTCTAGGAGCTTGTCATTGGTGTTGCTGCTTGTGAATGTGGCTGTTTTCTTCTCAAGAAGGAAGTGATGTGTGTTGCCTACAGACTGACAGAATTAGGAAAATCATTTCTTGGGATTGAACTTGAACCAGGTGCTAGAGGGCTTTTATAACTGTGTCACGTAGAAACTTTTGTTTTAATTACAAATTTATTATGGAAAGCAACTTAGCCAAAAGGAGAGGCTGAAAAAAGGAGACTGAAAAAGTCTGCAACCAGGCTATACGTCTCTGTGCTACCCCAGGTTTAACTGTGTTACTGCACTTTCAGCAACTGCTTATGTGAAAAAGTAATACTAGAAAATCATCTAATGCAATATTAGGAAGAAATTAATGCAAATCATGAGCTAGAAATAAGAAAGAAACATCATGTTACCTATCTGCTCGAAGCAGACCTCAAGCTAATGCTTTACAAGCCATAGTTTGGTTTTCTGTTCCAGCATTCCAGATTCCAGTATGTGATTGTTTCTCAATGAACTTGGATGCTGCAGTACTTTTTGTCTTGGTTTTTAAGAGGTCAAAAGAACTAGTAAGAACGAGCTGAAAAGATCAGAGACTTCATATGAATATTGGTGAAATTGTGATTACAGTTTGCTTAGCTCAATCTAGTAAAATCTTGATCCAAACTGTTAATAATTTTTTCCCTCAATGAATAGTCTTGAAGACAGGTATTTATTGCTATATGCAGTTTTTGAGCTGTCATTCCAGGTCTATAACTAATAAAACCATAACAACCACTGAAATAATAGTAACTTATGGGGATTTGTAGTATTTCAAGTGATGAGTAAACCATTCCAGTATATTGGCATTTGGCCATTTTGCTATATAATAGTGTTTTTAATGAAGTACTGTTGTAGCAACAGATCTGGATGACATTGGGTAGCTGGTTGCTGCTGACTCTTGGAAATAAAACTGACTTTCAGCAACACGTGTAATGTCTGAAGGTAAAGTAACCCAAAATAACTGCATCTGCTCTACTGGGAACATAGTATGGGGCACACCGAGGCAAAGTCTGACTTACGGACTTACAAATTTAATCCTTCTGTGAAAGTGTTTCTGTATGGTGAATAAAACCATGTATATAGCAATAAGTGCAGTAGTTGAAATCTGAGAATAAAATAAAGGAGAACTTAGGGAAACTGTATTGCAGATGATTTTAAGCAAAAAAATATTGGTTATTTTAAAGGCTTTAAGAATTCTACTGCTATAGGAAATGCTTCTGGATGTGTTATTTTAATAGAAGAGCTCTTTCGGGGAAGAGGTTGCAATGAAGATTAAAAACTTCACTTGTGTTCTTTAGAAGAACCAGCAAGTGAAAAAAGGCATGAGTAGAAAGTGAAGCTAAAACTTGGGTTTGTTTTTTTATTAATGGACTTTTATGTAGAACAGTATTTCTTGGTGACTAAAATATTGAGCATTTGTTACATAATACAGCCAAGTTAAAAACTTAACAGAGGCTTAGATCAATATAGCAAAGTAATATAAGATAGAGAGATCTTCAGAAGTCTGTAAAAGAAAATGCAAAACCCCATGCCAAGTATTTTTTTCTTCTTTCATTGCAGATGACATTTGAAAGTCCACTTTAAAGACAGAAGAATGCAGTCACCTTTATATACGTTAGTGGGTCATAGAAAGAATTTCCTCTCACAGTAGTCTAATGTTGTGCCTTTCAAATGAAGTACTGTGTTAAAGTATAAACACACTCTCAAGGTGTAAATGAAATTTTCTAATAGTCTAATAAACCTTTTTTTAACTTTAAAGATAAAAATACAGACATTACAGTGAAGGATAATGGGGATGATTTCTGCCTTCGAGATACATTAAGCATTGCATCCACGGACTCCTTTGTTTCCACAGCTGAGGTAAGACTCCTAAAAATTCCTTTTTTAAAGATTCTTTATCTATTTGAACAGAGAACAGACGAATCCAATTTTTTTTTTTTCCTAATCGTTGAAAGCAAAAAAGTATTCCTCTTATGGGAAAAAAAGAAGCCTTCAGGCTTAGTTGTAACCACATTTTATCTTTTTTTTTGGTTGCACTGGCAGGGGGTTTCTCCAGCTCCTCCTAAATAGTTGTTTTTGAAAAATATATCAGCTTTTCATGAGTGAAAGAAGCAGTGAGTTGAGACTGTGGTAGTTCTTTTCACCATGAATTGCATTTTCCTCATCTCTTTTTTCCTGGTGCTTTACCATACTATAAAGATGCATGAAGAAGGCTTTCTATTTTTGTATTTTCTGGAGCTGGGGTTTTTTCCTTGTTTGAGAGGAAATTATGAGAAACTGACAGCTCCCTGTTTTAGTATGTCCCATGCATAATATGGAGGCACCAGCTCAAGCTGTTATTCTGTTGTTGCACCGTGATTAAATTACTTAATAGGAACCAGACTCTGTTATGGGAAACCTGGGGTAAGGAAAACTTGTGTGACTGTGTGAGTGGGGTGTGGGAAGTCAAGTGGCACCCCTGTTGGGTCTCTGGAGCCACCACTGTGAAGGAGCCTCAGTCCCAGCAGTGAAAGTCTCTGGAGCTGGGAGTGTGACTGCCACAGAGCCTCCTGAATGGTCAGACAGGGAAGCTTCCTCAACAGTCTAATGTACTTCATCTAACTTTCTCTAATCTTCTTTGATAAGACTTCAGAGGATACATAAAGAAATAATCTTTGGATAACAGGACATTGTCTATTAGCTGAAGTCTGCTACAGCTCCCTTGAAGTATTTGAAAGAGTCTCATATGAAGCGACACACTTATTTGAATGAGGAATATCTCCTGTTGTGGTCTCTGGGGAGCTGAAGGGATCTTGAATAGCACTTTTCTCCAAATAATGGGAAAGGCAATTGGCCTCAATAGGTACACTTTTTGATAGGTATTCCTCTCATATATACACTGCAACTAAGCTACTAAACTCAGTTGTAAAAAGAGAGAATTGCATACATGTTCTTTGCAATTATCATTTTGACTGTTACAGGGTTTGTTTTTACATAACACAATCGCCTTGATTTAGTAATTCCCATTAAATTGTGATTACCTTGGATTCACATTAAGTTGAGATGCCTAGTATTCATTCCTAACAAAGATTTTTTCTATAGAGACTAGTTACTCTTTCCTGTAATTTGGACAAGACCACAATTCAAGCTTGTTTCAACTCTACCAGCTTGTGAGAGTAGCTGTAAAATCACTATAGTCTGTACACTTTGTATCTTTCTTTTTCCCAATGAACTTTTTTAGTATTTTTGCAAGTATGTGAAGATGGGAATAATCCCTTATGCTCAGTTGAATCCCTTATGCTTGGCTGAACAAAAAAACCCGAGGAATAAAGAAACCAACCAGAAACAATCAGGATGTATCACCTCAGTGGAATAATCATCCTGTCCTGAAGCTGTATTGTCCCAGTATTTCCTAAGGAAATGTTTGAGTCAAAATTGGCAATGTAATTGTCTTTATGTATCCTGAAAATATTCTCCACATTTTGATACCTCAGAGACACTTCTGTCAGCTTTCTTCCACGACAAAGTTACAGAGATTTTCTCTTCCTTTCCAACTATTTTGTCCTTTGCTAATAGAACAAACTCTCCCTTTTTAGAGTTTATTGAACAATCTAGTGAAATTCTTAGACAACAGGAGTCCTGAATACTAACAAAGAATGAATAACTTGCAGTTTAGTATTAGAGCCAAAACACCATCAATGTTCTGGATTAAATACGAGCCACTAGGCTTGATCTACAGGGTCAGTTAACTCTTGCAGTAGCTACAGGACATCATTGTGTCATGCAGGTAAAATAAAGCTGTGAATTGGTGTTCTCATACAACTATACTGTTATCTTGATTTAACATTTTATCCATCCTTTGGGGGGAAAAATGCTTCACATTGGTACTGCAAATAATTACGGCAATGAGGAGTAATAACTCCTTCCCAGTGTATTGAGCTATTAGTAGAGAACAGTTACAGCTTTGATGTAACTGGATTAGAATTGACATAACTGATTTCTTTGACTTTAGACATGATGTCAGGTAGCTTCTTCCTGTTTATCTACTTTTTACATTTTTTTGTTCTTGCACGAGCAAAACAGTGGAATGTTTTAATTTAGGCTAGGAGATCTGAGGCTTTTCCAGCTTTAGATTTGTCTCACCAGCAGGCCAAATAGGCAATTGTTCTTTCATCATAAACTCCCTGATTGCAGTTACAGTATTAGTAACTGTCCTAAACTCTATGTCCTGATAGAAATGCTTAGCAAAGTTTTTAAATCTGAAATTCATGTGTATGTTTAACCTGCTTTGTGATTTTGCCGTACTGGAATTAGTAATTTCTCCTTCCAGGAAATTAGAATGTAGCAGCATTTTTAGTGGTCACACCACACTGCAAGTGTCAACTGTGCTGGCAGTTGTCTTCCTTCTACATTGTGTCCTGTCCCAGGAACAGGATTAAGTATGACTTCGGTTTTAGAGACTGGAAACTGTTTTCATGTTTCAATGTTGACGCACAGTAAGATCAAATTTAACTTGCTGCCCTCAAGAAAAATAACAGTCATAAACCAAGACACAGATAGAGGCTTGAATAGAAATTGATAGGGATAGTGCTTAGGAGGCAAGAAGAATATCCTGCTGTGTTATGTGAGGACAAAATATAGGAAGATGGTTTTCAAGGAAAGAGCTGTACAAAACTGAGACAGTTGGTAGAGTTTAAATCATGTGCCCTTTTGATGAGCTCTACAGGATAGCAGGGAGGGTATGCCAAAACTTCATCTTGGCTGTGACTGATAATCAAGAGGGTGCTGAGGATCATACATTTGATGACTTCTCACACACAGTTGTGCCTTCTGGACACCTACAATACACAGGTGCCTGAATCCTTACAGTTTAGACACAATTGCTATCGCCAAGCCCAGACAGACTTCTATTCTTAAACACCTTTAGGCTCTCAGGAGCACTGCAGAAGGGATGGTAAACACACCTATTTGCCCTAATTAAGTTATTAATACTATATACTGTGATAAATAATGGTATTTTCTTCCTCATTTGAGCTTGTCTGCCATCAACTTGCCTCTCATCTACTGTGATCAAAATAGCTGCCACCTTTGGCAAGAACACAGCAGCGAGTGTGCCAGATACAGGCCTCTAGCTTCTCTTTCCTGGCTTCTTTTCCATCTTCCCAACAGAACCTCTTTCCTGCCCTCCCTGACAGTGAGCTTTGTTACTGCCTCTCCATTGTCAGTGCACATGAATTTATCATGTTTTATTTTCATATCTTGACTAGAATTGAATCTGTAGTTCTATTATGAAATGAACTGAGCCTGTTCCTGGGAATCCCAGACTTAAAAACTACCACAGGTTCCAGAGGTTTGATGCTTTACAGCAGTGATTTCAGCATCTCTCTACTAGCAGATACAGCTCTAAAGCTGAAGTGTCCTGAGAAAACTTGATCAGCATCTGAACAATCTGTCTTGTCATCCTCAGAGGCTGCTTGGCAGCACCCTGTGTAAAGACACAAGTTAACACTACAAGCTTAGACACAAGTTAGCACTAGATGTACATATTATTTCAACATAATTAAATTAGGTGTCCACTGCAGTCATCATAAATGTCCTGCATGGTGATCACTGACTACCCTCTGTCTCTTGAGCCTTGAACGGATAGAAGTAAAGCCTTACAAGATGAGGTTGCTGCTATAGGGTCATGAAAACCCTGAGATTAGCTCAGCTGTTTAGAGCACAGTGCTAAGAAAGCCGAGGTTTGGGGTTTGATCCCCACAGGGACCGTTCACTTAAGATCACTCAATCCTTGTGGGTCCCTTCCAACACAGAGAAATTTGTGAACACACACAGCCGTGAACTGCATTCATCTTTTTATCTCTTCTTTGTGTGCATTTTCATGCTCTCCTGCATGTAACCCTGCATGACACTGAGGAAGCAGCAGACATTTGGGGGCTGGCATGTCAGGTCCATCATCACAACCCTCTCTGCTAGCGGTGATTGCCAGCACTGTTGGCTGTGATGGAGAACCTTGTCATCCTTAGAGGGGTGGGAAGAGTTTCGTCATGGAAGTGGCTGTGCAAAAAGGTGTCCGCTACAGAGGGGTTTGGTTTTGCTGGGATTTTTTTTAGCCAAACAAATCAATTTAAAATAGAACCTGACAATTTATGGAAGGAATTGTATGTATTTGCCAGCAGTAAAAGGATACTGGTATGAATGATTCAAAACCCCAGTGTAAGTTCCAGCAAATAAACAATGTCTGTCAATGTGACACTTGTCAGAACACCAGCTCTGCACTGAAATCTCTAACTTACTCATGTGCTTAAATGTTTGCATGGACAAAAGCAGGTATTGGCACGTGCTTATACTCTCTCTTTAGCAGGAAAGCCAACTTGTTCCTGCTGTTGGCTCAACTGGAGTGTGTGTAGAAGGCACACTGGGATCATACAGCTTTGTGTCTTCATGGACTCTCATACAGCATTTGGCTGTGTGTCCTCAGTGACAGGAAGAACTTTTCAGCATGTATTTATTTGAAAATTTTAATGGAGGTTTAATATAAAGCTACACTTCAATCTGATTTGTTTAAATAATTCTAAAATATATGGTGACTTTTTATATAGTTCAATTACTTTGAGAATTACTTTTTGAAAATGTTTCTAGGGTATGTTTTTATAGTCTAGAAACACAAGTTTTTTTGCCCCGTGCAGGATACAAAAAGAAAAAAGGTAATAAAAATAAAAAAGAATTTTTTTTTTAAAAGCTAGAATTCATTTTCTGATCAGTAACTGAACTGAATGATATGTATGCTATTTTTTGGTGATCATTAATAATATGATGTAATCTTTGTAGTAGACATTGTAGATAGCCATTGTTTTGTGGATTGAAAATGATACCCTATAAACAGGTGTTCTTTTTAGTATTTATGTCCTTTGATTTATTAATCTGTTTTGGGGTTTTTTTCTAGCTTTAAAAATATATGTGAGTTCACATTCATTTATATGATAATCACAGAATTAAAACTGCCAATAATGAAAACCTTTTTAGGAGCCTGTAGTATAAAATCCTGAATATTCATGCTTCATACAATATGCTTTGGTAACTAGCAGATGTATTTACCAGTGAAACAAAAACAGGGGTGGGAGGATGTTACTATTTCTGGTTTCCTAAAGATTTGCTGATGCAATCATTCTGTACTTTGTGACCTGGCAATTATTTTCTTGTAACAGCTTTGAGACCCATTAGGTTTAAGTAGACAATTTAAGACTAGGCAGATTAAACAGAAAACCAAGCTGCCTCTATTTTATTAATTAAACTTTTGAAACTTGAAACTGCAACTTTCAATTTTTTAATAATTATGGAGTAAGTCTTGCAATGTGTGGTATATCTATTCTGTTTACTATTTGAGTGTTGCCTCTTTGTTTTAAGCAGATGCAAAAAAGGATACATCTTTCAGTAGAGTATCAGGAAAGCCTCTTTAGTTTGTTTTATCTTTACAAAAATTATGTTAGCAACCTGTTTAATGAGCTTCAAAACCATTTTTTTTTCAGCTTACGGAGCACAGAGAAGTTCGTAACACGTATGGTCTGGATTCCCTTTGCCATTGCCCACTGTATGAAGAAGCCATGCACTTGGCAGAAGAAGGCAAAATTTATTCACGAGTGTTAAGGTATTGATTTATGTCTATTTTATTATTTTTAAGAAAAGCAAGAATTAAAGTTAAATAGTCTATCTAGAAATAATTTTTTAGAAGTTACTTGTACTAGGTATTTTTTCTAAGAACTATACTTAGGTGAATATTCTTGTGCTTCTTTTTCTTTGACAACCTTTTCTATTTTATATAGGACTGAAATGTTTGAATGTCTAGGAGACAGTGACTTCTTGGCTAAGCTTCATTGTATTCGACAAGCTTTTCAGGTAAACAGTAAGGAGAGTGATTTGTCTGTCTTGTTAAGCTTTAATTAAAGTATATGGCATTGAAACTGAATGCACTTTCTGTGTGAACACTTTTATCACTTGTTCTGTAGTTAAATATTTTCTTGTCGCTTTTACATTTCTATACTTCTGAAAGGAGATGTATTTGCAGAGGAGTCCCAGTTTTATGATTAGCTTTGGAACCCTTGCTCCAAAGGCTTATTAGGAACTTGCCCACTATACCAGAGGTTATAATTACATGAAGTTTGATTGAAGCATTTAAGGTCACTTCATATAAACTGTGGATGAACATGTCTGTATTTTCTGAACCCTTTTCTAGATAATTCTTTCAGAAACAGCAAACAGAATATTTCTTGCTGAAAGTGGAAGAAAAATTTTGTCTGCTTTAATTGTGAGAGCACGAAAGGTAAAAGCCTTTTTTAACTAATGTTTTACTGTTTATGTAACTTCTACCAAAACTCAATTTCCAGTGTAAATAACCTGTATCTCTTGTTAAACTTGCTGATACTCAATGCTTTTACTTTACAGAATCCAAAGAAATTTGAAGATGTCTTTGATGAAATGATATATTTTTTGGAACAAACAGATCACTGGGATAATACCGAAATGGAACTTGCTGCTAGAGGAGTGAGTCTGAATTTCTGAGAAGTGTTTTTACCCTTAACAAGCAAGCTATAGGAGCTAAAAATAAATTTTTACAATTCAGAATTGCGGGGAAGGCAACTATTTTTTTTTGTTTGTCTTGCTGATTTATAGAAATGGCATCCACCAGCTTAGTACCAAAAAGCACATTTTTAACTTCTCCTTTACTGACAAAGTATCTTTAATGCATGTTAATACAGCATTAGAATATGGTGCATGCTGAATTCCACTGCTGAAACAGAAACTAGGTTACTTAGATCATGTTCTCATTCGATACAGGTGAAAAACCTGAATTTTTATGATGTTGTTCTGGACTTCATATTAATGGATTCATTTGAAGATTTAGAAAATCCACCGATATCTATACAGAATGTAGTAAATAATCGCTGGTTAAATTCCTCTTTTAAAGAAACAGTAAGTATTCATGTGTAATTTTCATACTGATTAATCTGTAGTATGTTGGAATATGTAGATGGTGTGATCAACATAACATTGGTGTGAGCATTTGATACAAATTTCTGTGTATCCTGAAACTGTTCTGGTGATCTGTGCTTACATCCTTAAAGCATAATCTAAAAACAAGAATAAATCCAGCAACTTCAGGATAAAGACTGTTTATATGTCTGGTTAATAACCTTACATTTGAAGCAAAGAAACTACACCATCCTTCCCTGTAAAGTCCAAGTTAGCTTCCAGTATAACTGGGTATGTATCTGAAATATAACTCAAAAAAATTAAACAGATTGTATTATCAGGTTTTTCGTAATAATAATTTAAAAGCTACAAGTCTGGGCCCAAAACATAGAGAATTATTGAATGTATCAGAGAAAATACTTTAACTTGTCCTGCAAAAATTAGTTTTCTCTGAGAAAGTACAATTTTAGAAGGGGAGTTTCTGTTAGCCACATCTTAGATATTAGATCCAGGTTTTGGTTCATAGACCAAAGATTTAGCAATAAGGCACAAAGTTGCAAGGAAACAAAAGTCAGTTAATACAGTCCAGGCATTCAAATGTCGATTACTATTCATGATTTCTCAGATGTGCCTGTTTATTTGTCAAATAGATCTCAATTCTTTGCTAGAGATACAGGCTTCTGCCATGGTCAGCTGGTACAGATGGTACTGTCATTTCATCTGTTTTTATCTGTAAACTGCCAGTTTTCCTTTTAATTTTGTCTTTCAATTGAAATATTCCCTCTAGAGAAGAAAAAAAAGGGTAACGTATTTTTGTAGTTACATGGTAACACTGTGCTTTGTGAATAGTTAATTCTCCTGCAGTACTGAAGGAGAGTCAGATGAGCATAGTTACAAGCTCTGAGGGGAAAAAAGCCCAGTCCTGATAGCAGTATATTGTATTTCACAGGTCCATATTTGGACAAAACTCCTGAGCTGAATCTGAAGCTATTGCAAGAATGTTTTTGCTAAAATGAAAAAGGATATTTCAATGTGTTCACATTCCAGTTAATATCTAAAATAGTTACTTATGTCTGAGCACATGCTTTGGTATATAAGAGACTGGTCCTCAGTTAAACCCAGTGAGTGTTGCTGACTGTTGTAATGTAAAATCAGTCAAGGATGCCAAATTACGTTAGAATTAAACTAAAGGAAATGTTGCAAAGATAGATCTGAAATAACAAGTAGTATGTACAAATTTGGTTATTTGTATCAGCTGCTGTTTTATAGTCTTAAACTTTGTGTATCACAAGATTGAAACTGAAGAAAATACATGTCCCCAAAATATATTTCTTTTTTTTTACAATTAGGCTGTGGCTTCAAGCTGTTGGTCAGTACTGAAGCAGAAAAGACAGCAAATGAAGGTAAGTTGCCCTTCAAATTATGTGAAGCTGCATTAGGATTGGCTCCTAAGAATTTGAAATTCAGACAAGAGGTTGCCAATTTTAGAAGTTTAGCTCATGGGGCCCTAATACCTGTTTTTTAGCAATAAGTCTAACTGAAAGATTTTCAGCCTAGTTTAGGTCCAGTCAGCAGTGGTGACAGTGATTGCCCTGACTTGTCACTCCACACTCATATCTCAGACTTCTGCAGACCAAGGTCATTATGTTGGTCTCTCGCCTCCTTATGCCAGGGTTCTCAGCCCCATCTCCCTTGCATCATCTCCACGGCTAAATCAAATTCATCTTGCCCCTTTGCCTACCTGAAATGGATGTTCCTTGCCAGGACCAGGAATTCAGCTGCAGCCACCCTTAGCCCTCTTCTGCGTCCTGACTGCTCTGTGAAGGGGCTCAGTAGAACTCCTCTGTGCCAGCAGCTCCTCACTTCCACCTTCACAGTTTATTAGACCCAGGAGGGAAATGCCCCATCCCTGTAGTAGCCAGTCCAAAGCAGAGCTGGGTCTTGCAGCAGGACATCCATAGCCATTTGAAGTGGTTTTGCCCACTGCAGGTGAGGAGTCTCTGCTCCAGTGGTTGGCTCTGACACTTTTCTCTGGTCCTAAGAACAGCTGGTCACAGGACTGTTACCTGCCTGTTTTATTGCAAAATAAGTTACTTCTCATGGCAGTTGGTTTTGTAAAAGATCCTCAATTACATCTTTAGAGATGTTGCATCCCTGTGTCAATATGGCTGGGCATTTTATACACTAGTTTTTTATAAACATCTTGGTCCAAATTAGATATTTTCTTCTCTGTTTCAATTCACAACTACACTATTCTAATTCCTATGTATACAGAAGTCTCAATATTTTAAAGTTTTTAAATATGTAACTTTTTACTCCTGGGGACTGATTTCATCTGTGCTGCTGGAGATGTTCAAAAATGAATAAAGTTAAGGGAGAGACTAACTACTACGAGAGGGCTGATGAACTTAGATTTACTTATGGACAGTTTTTTATGTTGTATTTTATGTTTTAATTCATTATTAATTTCTATTTTTATTATTTTATAAATTGGTTGATGTTATAAAGTTATAAATATATGTTTGAGTAATAAACTGTGCATTTGTATATATTATTTATACATTTACACTATATTGTATTTTATTAGTGCCTGGAGGTTGTAAAAGTAACAACAGAATGGAAATTCACTGATACCTTATGTTTCTCTTTAGACTTAAAGATGGATCCTTGTAAGGTGTAACTTTTTTTCCAAAGCTGTGCAATTTGCTTACTTTTTTGCAAGTTTCAGATATACACAGTGTATATTTGGTCTGTCATATGAGAGTGAGAGTTGTGATCTTTTGGAGTTTATTAAAGTCTTTAAATTACACAGTAACATTGAAGTAAAAACCTTTTCTAAAAAAATCATGACACTTGTTTGGTACAGTTGTCCTGTGGCTTAATGGGATTCAAGTTACCACATCCCTGATGTAGGGTGTTAGGCTTTTATGAAGACTTAATGTTAAATAATAGAGACTTATACTAAATTTACTGTGTAACTTTTGTCTACAATTTTTACATCACTAGGTGCCTGATGGATTTTTTGCACATTTCTATGCTATATGTGAACATATCAGCCCTGTTCTGGCATGGGGCTTTTTGGGCCCTAGAAATTCCCTTTATGACTTATGCTGCTTCTTCAAGGTTTGCAACTTTTTTTTAATTACCACTGATCTAAATGAAAAAAAAAATTTCCTGATTAAAATAAATTAGTGTCTTATTTATAAGCATACATTTCCATTTTCCTAAGATTAAGGCTAACAGTAAGAAACTATGAAAAATTAATATTTTTATATTAAATGTTTTAAGCCTAAAGCTGTTTTGCAAAGTCTGTTTTAGTGCACTTCTGTCTCAGCACCAAAATGATACATAAATAGATGTTTTTAGGGAACATGGAAAAGAAATAGCTGCTAGCATTGCTGAAATTTTTTTTCCTTCTTGTAAGTGAATACAAATTTTTCCCTTTTTTCCCCACACTAGGATCAAGTGCTTTTCTTCCTCAAAGACATTTTTGATTTTGAAAAGGTGAGATACTCAACTATGGAGAGTCTGGCCGAAGATCTCACACAGCTGTTAATCCGACACACGGAACTGTTAATGGCCTATCTGGGAGCAGATTCACTGAGACATGTTGGTGCTTGTGTAAGTGGTCATGGCCCTGTCATGACCAGTGGGCTCTTAGAAGCAAAAGTACAGTAAGCTTAAAATCCATGACAACTGGCAGGGAGTGCACTTTGGTGTGCTCCTTTCCACCTTGTTCTCTAATGCTGAAGCTACCATGGCTGTTACTGAGCAAGCAACTGGAAAAGCATCATGTATGGAAAAGGACTCAGGGAGGTTAAATGCACATCTATGAAAAGAACTGGGCAGCATATTATTGTATATACCTAAATTAATTTTGCAGCTCAGCTGTCGCTGTATTTATACTTCATGTATCCCAAAGCTTTTTTCTGTAATATTTGGGTAAAGTTTATTTATGAAATACTGTACTTTTGCACAGATAATTTGTAAGTGAAGCTGATGGAGTTGTTTCCTTTAAAGGCTTATAGTACAAAATGTTCATTGCAGAGTCTCATCATTAGGTGTCTAGATCTAGAAGGTGTTTTGACTGGGGTGTATGCAGTCTCTGATTCATGTGACACATGCAATAATCACACTCACCAAACTGAACATGTTGCCCCTGCCCTGGAATTCCATTTGTGTGGGTGTAAGCAGCCATTTTGTACTTCAGTGTAATGGAGCAGTGCAGGAAATGCAAGCAGCACTGTTTGGGCAGGAATGACTGCCAGTATGCATTTTTTTAACTTTATTTTGTTTTAAAATATCTAAACATCATTAAGGTGTTTAAAAATACTTATTTATATTTAAAAAGCTATGATAGCTTCACCAATTAATTTAAAACTTTTCCTTTTTCTAAAACTGTTACTACCCTATGTGGTGGTAATATGGTGGTAAATACCATTCTCAGTTCATATGTAGCATTTCAAAATATATTTTTAAATAAGTATGTATTATAAGATTTGTTAATCATGAAGCAGGATTTGACGGCAGTGCTTTATAATTAAAAGCACTTCAGTCTTCCTCCCTTCTCTGGGGGAAGTCAGGTGTCTATTTAAGAAATTCAAGCAATTGTGGCCATCTGTGTGCAATGTAAAAACTGGGGCTCAGGCTTTGGAACCCTGAACTTCAGGCAGCACAGCACAGTCAGAAGGCATGAAGGAACTCACAGTAATGGTTTTTACTGTTTCAGAGGTAATGATGAGGTATAATCTTTGAATTTCTGTAAACTGAAGCAGTGCTTCATAGTTAGTTTAGGCTCTTAAACTACACTTCCATATGCTTTGCCACACAGAGCAAGCCCACAAGAATCTATCCCATGTCAAGAAATACAGAGTAAGTAATTACAGAGCAATTCCAAATATTGAGATACTTGAGAAGCATGTTGTTAAAATCTAGGATATCGAAACAAACTTTGACTAGAAACCTTTCAGCTTCTGTTGCAAACACAACCCAAACTTAGAATATTCAAGAGGAGGGCCTGTGTAATTCATAGATATATTTACTGAAGCCAACATTTTGCTCCTTTGTTGTACTCATTTGATAAATACAAAAATTACGAAAATGTGTCATATGACTTGTGTGAAATGCCAACTGATTATAAATTATTTAACAAAAAAAAGTATACTTCTGTGTGTAATAAAACAGAAATTCCAAATGCTGCTTTTGGCCTGTTTCCACCGTTGAAGTTGCTGAGCTTGGCACCGTGCTCCTTGCTGGACTTTTTTTTCCTCTGCAATGTCTTCAATATGGGCATGTGAAGTTTATTTCACCTATCTCATTTTACTTTTGAGCAGATAAGTATGTTTAAGCTATCTGTATTTTGGCAGCTTATTGCAAGTCTATGAATGAAATTATATGGAACAGTAAAGGTGGCTTGTTGGGTTCAGAATCAATAGGTATATCTGGAAAGAGTAAGTGGCATATTCCATAGCAAATGTACTGGCTGTAGATAGCAAAGGAAACTGCTGGGGTTTGTCTGGTCTAATAAAATGATATGAAGTAAATTACACCTTAACATTCATCTCAGAGAAACCAAAATGCAATTTCTCATAGAAGTAAATGTATACTGAGATTTTCATATTATTTACAAAAAGCTCCTGAAGAAAGTGCAAGAGCTTTGCATGTGAGATTGTGTTTCCAGATACTTTGAAAGTTGGTCTTCTGTCAAAACTGAAAGGATTTTTTCTTTTAAAACAAGAATGAGAAGGATCTAGTGAAACAACAAATATTTAGAAAATGGAGAAGAACTTGATAATATCAGACTTAAAACATGTGTGTCCCTTTAAAATAGGAGCACTTCCATGCACTCATGGAGCTCTCAGGAGTCCACAGAATTGGGCTAGAAACTGAACCGATGTGTTTCCCATCCAAAAAAAAAAAAACAGAATCTGGTTGTTGTAATATACTAAGAAATATTTGATTCAGAAACAGTTAAGAAAGGAAGAGAGAGGGGAAGGGAGAAAAAGAGAGGAAGAAGGAAATGTGCATGTACGTGTGGATAGGCTTTTGATCTCCTTTGGCTCTTTCTGGACCAAAAAGACATTCTGTCCTTCCTAGCTCCAGACACAGAGCTGTAACTTTAAATGGGAGAGAACTGTCCCCCTGTAACCCAGAACTGAAATCAGTTCTCTTAACAGCTACACCTGAGCTGGAAGGTGTATAGAGAGTACCTGCTGCTAACCAGCCATGTGGCCTGAGAATTTCCAAGTGCACCATCTCCAACAACACAAGTGCCAGAGCTGCACCACAGCAGTGATAGGGTGATGCAGTTCTACTCTAGTGAATTCATAATCAAAACCAGAATTTTGTCTAAAATCTCTAAATTTAGATAGTTTTGAGTGCCACTTTCCATCCTAATAAGAATAAGCTAAATTTAAAAGCCATGCTCTTCTGCCATAAGATCAGAAATGTTGAATGTGTAGGGATTATACAAGAAAATATTTATGTAATTTGTGATTTAACTGTAATAACCTTACTTTTAATGTGTTCTTAATAATTATTATACTTTATTTTTGTAGTCTTTGGTTTCTTTCAAACTGGACGTGTCAAATCAAGTGTCAGAGTAAGATTATTTGTGACCTTTCTATTGCCTAAATGAACTGCAGCTGTGTATATGAAATAAAATATTTCAGTGAAACAACTGTTGCTCATTTAACTATCTAAAACTTGAGTTTGCACAATTCTAAAAATCTAATGCAAAATTATGTAATATGGCAGGAGTTTTGATACTGAGTCGTCACCTTGAAATTGGAATTTGCTCCCTGCAATCAAAACCAACTATAACAAAATTTATTATATAAATGGGAAAAAAACTTGAATGGGAACAGCTTTTGGGCTGTCCAGTTTAAACTGATTTTGTCAACCTGTGGTGAGCTCCAGTTGTGGAATAAGAACTCCTGTATGGAGTAATATAAATAATGAAGTAGAGAACATAAAGAATCTAAGCTTTACTGCTGTGGGAGGGCAATGTGCTTGTGCTTTGATCTGCCCAGATTTGTTTTAGGTGTTACGTGTGTTCATTGGCGGGGTCAGCCCTGGGAGCAGTGCTGTTCGAGGGTGGCACTGGGGGACAGTTCCTGTGCTGTCCTTCAAAAGGCAGACACGGTTTGTATTTTAGCTTCTGATGGCCGGTGTTCAGATCTGCACAGCCTGTGGTTATTGTCCTAATGTTTATAATCCAGCTGAAAGTTGGGCTCCAGTGTGGCAGACACAATACTAGAGAGGTAGGAAGAAAGTTCTGCCCTGGAGTCCTTGCAATTGAACATGTCAAGAAACGTGTCATCTTTAAGCAGGGAGAGGAATATATTCAGATGTAACGAAGTCGCGTTTCTGCCCCTGCTCTGTAAAGTTCCCAGCGAAAGGCGCTGCGTTGAGCCTCTCTGTCTGGCACCGCGGAGATTCCTCCCCGCTCCATCAGCCCTGTCACAGTACTATTATTAGTTGATCGCTCTCCATGTGCCATAAACCGAGCCGGGACCCGACCGCCGTACGTATAAAGGCTCCCCAAGGGCCGGGCAGAGCCGGCGGAGCTCGGGGTGCCCGCGCTGACCGGGGCTGCGGGGCTGAGTGCGGTGAGTGCGGGAGAGCCCCGGTGGGTGCGGGCACAGCCCCGGTGGGTGCGGGGAGAGCCCCGGTGGGTGCGGGCTGGGGGTGCGGGAGAGCCCCGGTGGGTGCGGGCACAGCCCCGGTGGGTGCGGGAGAGCCCCGGTGGGTGCGGGCACAGCCCCGGTGGTGCGGGCACAGCCCCGGTGGGTGCGGGAGAGCCCCGGTGGGTGCGGGCACAGCCCCGGGGGGTGCGGGAGAGCCCCGGTGAGTGCGGGCACAGCCCCGGTGGTGCGGGCTGGCGGCGGGCATCGCTGGGATGCGCCGTGAGAAGCCGGGGCAGTGCGGGCAGCTCCGCGGCGGCGGCTGCGGGCGGAGAGTGCCTGTGTCACCCGTGTCCCCC
>VXBX01007997.1:552754-599902 GCA_013400415.1 Scytalopus superciliaris | reverse complement strand
GTGGGGCCGTCCCGCGGGTCGGGCCCCCCGGACAGGGCTGTGCGGTTCGCAGGAGTTACTTTAAAACGCCGTAAATCTCTTGGTTTTCACAAGCCGCACGTCTCTGCAGAGCAGCTCAATTTTGCTGGTGTGGTGTTGAGTGGTCCTTTGGTTCTGCCTCACCCAGAAATGAGTGTGGGTTGGGAGAAAATATTGGGCTTCTGTGACAGCTTAAAAACTAGTTATTATCATGTTTGTTTTAGGTAAATAAGGGCTTCTGTTAATGCAATAAAGCGGGGGGAAAAAAAAAAGCATGCTTAATGAAAAGTGTTAATTCAAGAATTAATCAGCAAGTAGCTGTATGCTAGAAAACAATACTTTTAACCTTAGATCTCAGGGCTTAGGAGATCCTCGATCTCTTAGAAAATTGTCCTATTAAGTGAAATTGTAAAATAATAATGAGTTTTATAAGGGGACCAAGTGTAATAATTAAGGAGCATACAGAAGTATGAGAACATGCCTGGTATACGTAGAAAGCACAGTCTGAGTCAGGCGCCTGTCTTGAGCTCAAGATACAAGAGCTGGGTAGATGGTGTAAGAATCTGCTAAGGAATACATTCTCTGACTGTGTTTGGAATATATTCGATGTGTAGTTTCTTCATCTGCTTGGCTATTCATCCTTGCACCCCTGTTGAAGCTGGCAGGGGGGAGGCGGAGGGGAGGGCTGGTGGCGCTGGGGCAGCAGCTCAGGAGGCAGCAGAAGTGTCCCTTTGCACCCACAGCAGCCCCACCTGCTCAGAGCAGGGGCACACACACGGCTGGGCTTCTACAGCACCAGCACTACCGGAGGGGAGGGTTGCTCAGGTGGGAGCAGCAGCGTGTCTGGAGGAAGCCGGGAGAGCTCCCAGTTGTGGCAGAGGCACAGCACGGGCTGTGACCGCCATGGGTGACCAGCCCTCTGTGGGCTGAGAGGAGGCAGATTGGCTGTGTCCTGTCAGCGGGGAAGAGAAGATACAAATTGCAATAGCACTTGATACCCAGGATTTTATCCCTCATTTAGTACCTTAATCTCTGAAGTCCTGTCAGTGAAGTCAGCAAGAGTAGAGCTGTTGGTCTTCAGCTGCTCTGACACAGCGGGTGATGAAGGAACTACGGCGTGGGGCAAAATATGCTGATTTTTCTCTTGGGGACCTCAGTTCACAATTTACTGCCACCTGTGATTAGGAACAGCAGATATCATGGAACGTGAAATCATGAGCCAGGAGATCCCAGCAGGATTTCCCCCTTAACAGAGCAGTCTCTCATCCCCCACTGTATTTGCTCTGGAGCCTCTGTATCCCATAATAGTACCTGAAGAGATTAAGGAATTAACAGACCTTTTCTACAGAGAAGGGTGATTTCATTTTTTTAAAGTTGGACTGTGTGGCACTGTTGCATTGATAATGTTTATAGTTTTATAAAGAAACAAAGACATCCTTTATATTAAATATGTTTTTACAAATAACAACGTGTCTGTAAGGACTATTCTACTACAATATGAGACAATAAATTTTGAAGTATGTTAAATTCAAAGATTGAGGAAAAGATTGTGTATGAGATTGAATTAGCTGAGTCAGTTGTTGGTAAGCATTGTGGTCTTTAATTATAAAGACTTAACAAAGGAAATACAAGCGAGTGGAAGTAGTTTTGTATTTTGTATTATACAAAATGTGACGTTTAGACAGCTGGTGTTCATTGTCGTAACTCACTGGCTTCAGTGGAGCTCAGTCTATGCCAGCTCAGGATTTTCCCCTATGCATGATAATTTTAGTATCTACTTCAGTATCTGTAATTTAGTACAACAACTGGTAGTGTCATTCCAGATCAGTCACAGCAAGGACATAAATGATGAACATTTCCCCTTCTCTTCCCAGTTCTATTTCATATTTTGTTTAATATTTTAACACTGTGGACTGTGTTTTCCTCTCCGTAGTGCTTTGGCTGCAAGTAGTGAGTTTCCAACTCTCACAATATGCTTTTCTTATATAATGGAGTCTTCCCTGCAAGTAGATCACAAAGAGCAGACAGATGGTAAACGTAACTTAGACTGTGCCATGAAGGGCTTATTTATAACTCACAGTACCCGGTAGGAGAGCAGGGGGCCTCCCTAAAGGAGAACTCACAGAGGAACTAGACCTTTTTTAAAGTCATGGCTTCATCCTCCTATTGTAAAGAGGAGTGTTCAGTTCAGGGAAATGCAGGCGTTTTTCATGTCTCATGAGGATGTTAATCACACCTCTGAAAATCAATTTTTTTTTTAAAGAAAGGGAATTTTATTATTTATGGGAAGGTTTTTTTGTTTGGGTGTTTTTTTTTCTTTTAATCTGGTTAAAGCTGCACAGCCTTTTTTTTTATCAATTGAGGACTCTGACCTCCTTTCAGAAATGGAAATTAATTAAATTTAAGGAGATGGATTTTGGGACTTGTGAGCTATCAAAACTTCTGTGTCGCCTTAGTGGTTTTTGGGTTTTTTTGTTCACTTTCTTTTGCCTAAAGTAAGGTTCTAGTGAGGCTGCCTGAAGAGTTGAAAAAGTGCTGTGATCATAACAGCACTTTTCATATCAGATCATATCGGAGGTTTATCCATTTACAGCAAATGGATAATTGAAAACACTGTTTTTTTTTACAGAATATTTCTAATCTCTTACCTAGTTTCCTGTGCATTATTAGTTTTGTATTAAATTTTCACTTGAACTTAGAGATCCCTCTCTGCATTACAGCCAGTCAGCTCATTCTAGTAATGGCACGTCCTCTTCCATCCAATTCCAGAGGCAGGATCATCCATCACAGGATGGAGGTTAAATGTCTCATCTAGGAGCAGAGCTTTGAAAGTGGACCTGCAGTCTGGTACTTTCAGTATAAACATTAGAACAGAAGACTAACATTTCCAGAGAGATTTCATTTAATTGTAGGACAGGTAAAATGTGGAGAGAAAAAAAAAATCAGACTATTGTGAATGCTGGATTGATGAGACTGGGTAGGCAAAGAAAAGCATAGGAACAAGCTGAAATAATTTTTTGATCATGGTTATGTTCAGCATTATAATCTGAGGTGTTTTTTTTGAGTGGGAAGCTTCAATGAGGAGCTCTTACAGCTTCTCTTGAGATATGTTGATCTTGGGAAATAAAAGCAGAGACTGAATCTTAAGATTGGACAGCTTAATAGTAGGAGGCAAAATAGTTTCTGAAGTATCTATACAAGTAGACTCATGTTGCCTCAAAGAATAAGCATTACTTTTATTAGATGGACTCTGTGGGAAAATTCTTATTACAAAGGAAGAATACGTATGTATATATACACAACTTAAAAATATAACTAGTTCATCTCAAAAGAGAATTAGTAGGTCAAGGTTTCTTGGGTTGGAAAATTTATTACTGCATACTTTTGCAAAGCTGTTGGCAGATGAGGAAGGCACTGTTGTTCCATGACTTGTAGGTGTCAGGATTTCTTGATTCAGCCACTTGAGTTTTCTCAGCAACAATACATTGACTGTGATCCTCTTTGGATGGTAAGGCAGATACAAAGGAGCTTCGGTCCACAGTTGCTGTTCCTGGAGCAGTGGTCACTGCCCCACACCAAACCAAAACTCAAGGAGTGCTTTTTTTTTTTTTTCTTAAAGATTTTGGGTTGTCTTTATTGGAAATTACTCATCTGTCTTGAGGGGTGCCCATGGCAGGTCCTGCTCTGGTCCTGGTCAAGGTTTAATGGCCATGGAGAGGGACGAAAGAGCAAACATGAGTGGTGTCATGTTTAGCAGTGCCCTGCTGCTTTATATCCATATCTTTTAGCATCAGAGGTGGAGGTAGGATGACTTGCAGAGGCAAAATGTCTTGGAGCCAGCTGGCTAACCTTCAAGCATATTAAGAGCTAGTGATGCCAAGTGGAACTGGAACTGGAAAGTAGCCTAAAGTAATAGCAGATATGGCAGTATCCCAAATGGCAGAAAGGTACTTACCATCTTCTAGGCCAACAGCCTGTTGGACTGGCACAGTTTTGGAAGTTCAGCTAGCACGAATCCATGGGGAAAATTTTTTCCAACATTTGCACTTCTAAAGAAAATTTCACATTTGTTATCCCACTGTCAAGGGATTCAGGGAATTGGAGCTATCAGGAAGGTTCAAGACAAAGTCTTGACTCATAAGCATCGTCTTCTACTTAGAATTAGTTGCGTGTAATAAATCAGACATTGGAATAGTCATTTTTCACATTACTTTAAGATGAAGCCCTGTCAATTTGGTACGTTGCTGCAGTGAAGATTAGTGGTAACCTTCCCTTGAGGCGTTTAGGTAAGATGGAACTTCTTGAGAACGATTATCTTTGGGAATTACTTCTCTGCTCCAGCCCCGTGTGAAGGCTAGAAGGTCTCTGTGTCCCAGGCTACTTCAGTGCAGGGATTGCACCAGTGCATGACACTGCTTTGTTTTCTGATGAGTTCCTGCAGGAAACCTTTTAGTCAGCTGCTCTAAGTACAAGGCTAAAGGCTGTCAGCCACAGGTGGGGAAGGAGGAATTAAAAAAGCAGAGATGCAAAAGAAGGGAACAGAGAACTTTCTAAGACCTGATTATAAAAATGAGGAAGTCAAGAGATTTTTAAGTAGTTTTAAGGTAATACTGATCAAAGTGGGGATTTTACTAACATGCATGAGAAGTCAGCTAGAGCTTAAGGAGCAAATACTGCACAGCACACAAACGTATGTTTAGGCTCAAGACTGCGGAGTGCTGAGGCAATTATCTGCCTTTCTAGACCCAACAGAACCTTAACATGCTATTGTTAGTCTGAAACAGTCTAATAGGAACTACCACTTAGTGATTTTATGTTCCTATGTTCACAAGTGAGAAACTGAAATGCTTTGGATTCCTATCAGTGTACAAATGAGGTGTTTGTCAATTCTGACTGGGGAGTGGGGTGGGAGTGTTGTAACTTTCCATACTAATTTGTTGAAAGGGAACACAGAAATGTTGCCCAGAATATCTCTGTTGAAGGCAAATTTAAGAAGTTTAGAATTTGTAAATCAGGGCAGGCATTTGGTAGCTAAATGCTTGTTTCATGTTGTGACTGCTTTCATTTGGAAAAACATCCCAGGATCTCTCAGAATCTCATTCAGTCTGTATAGCTACAGCAGTGCTGGTGAGCACTTGGTGTATTCTTGAACTCTTATTATTGATCATTTTTAAAACCACATAAAAATTTTCATGTTTATAATCTGTTTGTAATTTAGCAATACTGAACTTAAAGAATAAGAACTATAATGAAATGCCCTGACTTCAGTTCCTCTAAGCCATAAGTGAGAAATCCCTTCCAGTAAGTAAGCTACTGTTCCAGCATTTTTACTTCAGGTCTTTGAGTCTTTTACTTCAGGTCTTTCATGTCTGGCACTGACTCTTTAGGCTTTCTGGGGACTCAGAGGATTTATAGAGTACAGACAGCAATAGCACTGGACATGATTTCCTTTCTGCCACAAGCTCTGATAGACCTGAAGATGAAAAAAAAAGAAAAAAAGGAGGAAAAAACCCCAGAAAACACAAAAGCTTGCCCTGAACTTGAAGTGCCTTTCTGTTAGGTGTCCCTAACAGCCCACTTGAAAATTTCTAACAATTTTCTTTTTAAAAATGCTATGCAATTCCAGACCACATTTAAATGATATAAATACTTCACCTGTATGTGGCTTGCCTATCCCATTTCACAGTTTTTAGCACCAGTTCTCCCTAGAACAGCCCTAGGAGAAAGGAAAGCATTATTTTGTATTCCCATGTTGGGTGAAAAGCAGAGAGAGTTGCAAGCCTGAGGCTCCCACGAGAGCCTTCACACAGGGAGGAGACCCAGCTGCACCTCTGATGTGCAGGTGGGTGCCCCAGCCCCTCTCTCTCCTCCTGTACAAGGGCAAAGTGGCATCTCCAGGGCCCGTGGGCTCCTGGCCTGGCACTCCCTGCAGCCGGAGCTCCAGAGGGGCAGAGCACATTCCTTTGTGCTGCCATGAGTATCGAGAGCAGCAGTTTTGCAACACACCAGGGCAGCCAGGGCTTGGCTCCAAATTGTGGGTTTGGTTTTTGTTTTTTTTTTTTTTTAATGGAAATTAAAACCCAATATCTAGGACTATATAGAGGAGTTATGAGCATGAATAGTGAATCATAAGCTTGTTCTTTTAATTACTGTGGCATACTTAGAACCTATTCATGTCTTCAAAAGCCTCAAAGGACTAAATGAAATTGTGATACATTGATTTCAGCATATGCAAACTTATTTACAGGAAGATGGTTAAAGCATCATTTAAAAGGAAAAGAAAGGATTATAACTACAACTGTTTCTTTCAGGTAGAAACTGAAAGCAATCTTAAACATACCAGGTACAGAGCACAATTCAGTAGCCATGAATGACATTGCACAGAAAACTGAGGTATGTACCAATTTAAAATAATCAAAGCAATGTAATAATTTACAACTGATGCTTGCAAAAGTAGTAATTACAAAGAAATTGTAAAAGACAATTATATAAGATAAATAATTATACAAACACTAATTGAAGTCTGCTGGTATTGCTGTTATTTTAATACAGTGAAAGGGGATTTGTATGTAGCTCAGGATTTGATGGAATCGGTGAATTATGTTCTTTACTGTTATTAGAAAAAGATGGAGGAAGAAGGCAAAATAAAAATACAAAGAAACTTTAAATGTTGGTGGGGAAATTCTGGATGACATTAACATCTGATTCTAAAATGTAAATATTAGGCTACTTCAAATATTTCTTCTTCTACATAGACTTAAAACTCTGAAAAAACATGAAAAAATATGAAACATGGAATGTTTTCCATAAATTTTCTCAATACTACTTTACTAAGAACAGCCCTGTTGTCATCACTGTAAAAAGAGAAAACTTCACAGTAGCTCTGAGAAGTGGGGACTTCTCTTGCTGTTTGGATACCCAGAGAGTAGCACTGGCAAAGATATGTCCATTCGCTGTATCAGTATCAAAGTTCTGCAATCTTTGCACTTTATAACATAAAATCACGGGGATTTTGTGTTTCTCTAAATACTAAGAAAGTAACCATATAATTCATTGGAAGTTTTAAATTAAGAAATATTACTATTTATTTAATACCTGTATATGACTGTTGAAGTGTTGCAGGAAAAACCCCCATACATATTGTATTCTATTCTATGTGTTTGTATCTTTTTTACACGTTAGGGGCAGAGAGGCTCTTTGGTGGCTGCTTATGATTGAAAGCAACAATATAAATCTGTATTTAATGTTTAAAGCCACAGTAGTTGAAAATGTACATTCACACAATTCATATGCTTAGTTATGCAGCTATTAATTGCAATTACTTATAGCCTAAGTTTAATATAATGCTAAATGGTTTTTTGTTTATGTTTATGGGTAAATACAATGATGCTTAATTGATGCTGGCTCGTGGCACAAAGTTCATAATATCAGTTGAACTTCTGTTTTATGTTCTTACATTCTTTCTAATCCAGTCTATCAGAATATTTCTGTCCATCTGCTTCAACTTTCTTTTTCTTATTTTCATTTCTTCTCTATCTTCACCAAGATTCTGCTTTCTTCATCTAAACCCGTCCAAAAGTCCTATGTGCCCAAGCTTCACAAGGGCGATGTAAAGGATAAATTTGAAGCTATGCAGAAAGCAAGGGAAGAAAGAAATCAAAGGAAATCTAGAGATGAAAAGCAAAGAAGAAAAGAACAATATGTTAGAGAGAGAGAATGGAACAGGAGAAAGCAGGAGGTTATTTTCTTTGCTAATATTTTGTGTCATTTTAATATTTAATATTATACCTGAAAATATATTCACATTATTTTAAAACAATAATACTGGGATTTTATTTAAGTTATAAAGACAGTTTACTTTCTGTGTTTCATCAACCAGATGAAAGAACTGCTTGGATCTGATGAAGATGATGACACAAAATTATCTAAAACAGAAAAAGGTTATGTTCCAAAACTAATAGGTAAGAGAGGCCCAAATTTAAAAGGCACATAATTCATTAGCTAAGTATTAGATGTAAATGCTTAGCTGTGTGTATTTCACATTTCACAGGAACTGTTAAAGGCAAGTTTGCAGAAATGGAGAAGCAAAGGCAAGAAGAAGAAAGAAAAAGAATGGAAGAAGAAAGAAAGCGTAGAATTGAACAAGATATGATTGAGAAAAGAAAAATTCAAAGAGAATTAGCAAAAAAAGCACAGGAGGTATGTTGATCTGGTCATAACAGTCAGGATATAATTGGAAACAATAAACATGGAAAAAAAGTTTTGTATTAATCAGAGAGATTCAGTCGAAAGATTTCTGATAGTAGTGATTTACATGGGAGATGCTCAGGGGGATGGAAGTGGGAAATAATGTTCAGAAACTTTTCTTTACAGTAAAATTGAGTTATGGATGAAACCAGGCAGGCAAAAACGTTCCAGGAATCAGGCATAAATTTTGGTGTCCTATGCATACAAGAGTTCACAGAGTTTGCTAAACTAATTTGAAAATGTTCCTTATATTTTACCAGTGCTTATTTTAGACAACTTTTGCTTATAAGTTAGTGAATACAGTTCAGTGATACATGAACTAAGGCAAGAAATAGTAAGAAAATGCCATTGGCAGGCATAAATAAGAAGACCTTAGTGCAGTAAAAATCATAAATTATGAAGACCCAGATCATTTTATTCCNATATATGAATATACTGCAACTTTTGTTGATGCCAGTAAAGCAAATTCTGTTTTTTGTAGAATTTTGTAAGTGGGTATCATATTAATTCCTTCTGCAAGTTTTCTTCAGTGCAACAATTACTGCAGTGGGAGAGAACATCTAAATGATACATTAAAAGCACAGGCAAATTTTTATATATCCAGGTGACAATCGTACTTAATTTAGGTTTGAATTTGTTGTAAGAAATGAAAAATAGGATTGTCAGTTTTTGGATAGTCTTTTCTACTAAGACTTTTAACATTGTTACAATTGTACTTTTAACTGGCAATGTATCTAGCATGTATTTAATGTAGTCTGCAAGGCAGAAGTACATACATGTAGAATTTTAGACCGTGTGTTAGTTTTAGACCATAACATACAGACACCATATGAAGCAAAGCAGAGCATTAGGCTTTTGCAGGAGTTGAGGGGGTGACAATGTCACTTGAATCAGAAATAATCAATGGGCTTGCTTTAGCTTTTTTTTTTGTTTTTTTCACACAATTCTGAAATGCTTCAATGAAGAATGGATACCTCAAGTACTCTTCTCTGCTCGGCACTGATGTGTTAAGAATGCTTTAGCGTACTTTCTGTAGGATGTTTTATGTCATGTTGTCTCTTCCTTGACAAGCTAACCTATCTGAAGCATTCCAGCAAAGGTTCAGTCATTGTCATCTCTGTGAATTTAAGTGCTACATACATATCACTGATACAAAAGGAATTTCCAGTTCTATGTTTGCAACTCTAAGGCAAAGAGCCAAAGTAATGTAATCATATGAAATTCTCATTTAATAGATTGATGACTTTAACAATACGGGAACTGAATCAGCAGCTGAGGTAATCAGATTTTTTTAAAGAAATGTTCACCTACCTTTTTATTCACTTTGTTTTAGTATTGTAATTTGGGTTGGGAAAACTTTGAAAATGGCACACAAATACCTAATTAAAGTTCAACCAAGGAGGTAACAAATTTTTAAAGTATATGGAACTATATGTTTGTACTTGAAATCAATATATTGAAGGTTGAAATAGAGCCTGCACTGTGAATACTTTGCGGTTAGTTAAAAACATCTAAAATGTAAAAATTCAAAGCCACCAGAATTATTTGATATATGTTGGTAATGATAATGGTAAAAAGTCCTCCGGCTTTGGAAAGAATCATCTTATAAGCTCTTTGCCTTAAACTTGAAATTAAAAGAGTATTCTGACAATAGACAGATGTTTAAACACCTCACTCAGTTAATTTTTTTTAAATTGACTAATTTACCATTCATAGTTTAAGTCTTGCAAATAAGCATTTAATTTCAAACAGCTGGGTCCAGAAGTCCTGTTGTCTTTCACTAACACAAGAAAATCACACTCCTACTACAGTTTTGGAATGATAAAAATAACCTCCCAAATTCATTAGCTTTAACTTATTTGACAGTCCTTGTTAATCATGGTATTCTAGGGGGGGGGGAAAGGGTAAAAATGCATTTTGGCAAATTGTAAAAATAGCTTTGAAGCAGCAATATCCTTCAAAAAACAATTACTCTGCTTGACAAATTACAAATTGCTCTCTAGAGCTACTGGCTTATTCCAGCCACAGAATATCCTTTACATTGTAAACGTAAAGACTGGAAGTAGAGTGTGGTTACAATTGCTGTGTATTCAAAATTACGCCTGTTCTTTTCCAATCATGAGTTTTTATAACTAACAGTTAATGACAATATGTAAAGAAGTTAAGGAGTTTCCCAGCAGCTATGTTTAAAATACAGCTCAGTCTTGATACTCTTCAGATATTACAAGAAAACTAGTGAGTGCCAGAGGCAGCTGGATTTATTCTTGTGGTTAATACTCAATACAAGTAGACCTTTTGTAAGCTTTGGTGCACAGGTTAAAACAGCAGTTTCATTAAGAAATGAGTCTACCTAGAAGTCAAGCATCATGAAAATGTAATAAATATCTCTCTGGACAGGAAGGGGATGATTCACTACTAGTTAGAGTAGTGCCTGTGAAACCCACCAAGACACCTGGGAAGATGAACTGTGAGAACACAGGAAAGGAGAGAGCAGAAAAGACACTGGATGAAGAAATGAATAAAAACCAACTCCTTAAGGAAACCAAATGCCTTTCATTTGTCACGGTAAACCCCTCGTCCAAAAATACCTAAAGAACAGATTTTTATTGGCTTAAGATGAAACTATTCAATTTTTCTTACACAGGGTGGAAGTGAAAACAATGAAACACAGGAGTCTCTGTCTCCTGGTAAGCTGAAAGTAACATTTGAAGAACTTGAAAGGCAAAGACAGGAAAATCAAAGGCGGCAAGCAGAGGAAGAAGCAAGACAGCGTTTGGAAGAGGAAAAACGTGCCTTTGAAGAAGCCAGACAGCAAATGGCAAGTACATGTTTTGTCATGTTGTTACCGAATTTGCATGTAGGATGTGCTTTTACATTCTTTCCTGTATATGATTTTTTCTTATTCCTTAATTGTATTTGAAGCTGTTAAGAGTCTGAAAATGAATTCTTGAAAGATGCATTTTAGCTCTAGCTCAGTAACTACACTGGCATAATGTTAAACATTCTTTTAGTAAACCCAAGAAATACAGGTCTTTTAATTTTGCCAGCAATCTTAGTAAGTTTTATGTCTACACTTCGTAGTACCTTAAGCTGTAACTTCTTCACGATTACTTGTCTGTTCTGTTCTTAAATAGTGCGGCAGATGTTTCAGTAACCAGTTTTTTATGGAAATATTCTGTAGTAACAGAATACTAGTTCTTATTCCCATATTTATTCATAAATATGATAGAAATATACACAGATTATAACTCTCCTCTTAGGAAGAAAGGGCAAAAAGGTCAGCTCCCTTGTATGTATTGACATAAGCAAGAACATACTATAAATTACTCAGTTAAATCCCCAAATTGTCAGAAATGTAGCTCACCATTCCTGTTTTATATTACTTGCAAAACCACCTCCATATGTGTTCTTTATCATAAGCCAGTTATATTAGATCAACTATAAACACACCTCACTACAGTTTGTTCTTTGATCATACTGAAGGAATCATATGCTTAGTATTAACCAAAGATACACGAGATAGTTTAGTTCTGTGTTTCCTCATTTTACCATACTCCATTTCCAAAAGCATTTTTCAGGTTTTGTATTTGAATACTTTTCCTCTCTACAGTCATGATCTGTGACTTGTTAGTGCACATACAAAATTCACATACAAACAAGATTAACAACAAATGAGATTTTAATCTTTCATAAAAACTTGGAAAATATCATTTATAAGAATTTGCTAACTTCAACATACTATAATTATAAATGAACATTCTTAGACAAACAGCTCAAGATCACTATACTGACTACATTTCAAAAACATTCAAAAAATGTATATTCTACAGAAACAAACCCAAACAAAACCAACACCACAGTACCTCCAAGAAACTGAAACACAGAAATTCTCAACTGGTCCACATTGAGAGGGTTCTAGGTTTAGGTAGATACCCAAATTGTAGTTTACTCCTTCACTTCCAATAAATCACTTTGTCACACCAATAATCTTGTCATTATGTCAATAATGCACTTTTTTCTTTTTGTTTGGCGTTGGGCAGCAAAGCAGAAGAGGGGAGAAAATGAAGGAGAGTGAACTTCATGAAATGATGAGCCGTTCAAACTGAAGTTTAGTTCACATCTCCCACCCTCATGTTTATGCATTTATTTACCAAGTAAGATAAAATAATTTACAAATTGTCTACATCAAAAGAAATTTTCTAATATGCAGCTTTATCTGCTACTCAGCGGCTGTCAAAATTTGAAGTAAGAATATTTCTTTAAGAGTTGAGCAGTCAATTTCCTTCTATTCTTTCATTTTTTTCCTTTCAAATTCCAAATAAAAGATTTAGGTAATTCCCTTAACTGGCTACCCTACATACCAGGTGTGGTATACAGAGATCTGAATGGTCATTACTCTGGCAGTTCCCAGTCCACTTCCTCCATTAACAGATAAAGTACTCTGGGATGTCCTCTGAAGGGGCTCTGGTCTTTTGTTCTTGATTGCAGTTTGCAAACCACAGGCTTCTCTTAGTAGGTGAGTGTTCACTGGAGACAAGCTATAGTGATCAGAGTATCTCAAATCCCTTTCTTCAGTGATGATTGAATGTCTAAAAAGAAAAGAAACAATAATCTCAGTCTGGAATAATAACAAAACGTTAATTGATTCAGTTTTTCTATTAGACTCTATAGCATTTTTTTAATTGGTGCACAGGTGAAAACAATTTCTATGCAAACCAAAAGACTTGATGGCATAAAGGTCTATGAAAATGATGTAAATAAATTGGATAGGGAGTGATTTACAGCAAATGATCCAACCCTGAGTCCATAAAGTAAGTACTAACTGTTCAGCCTTTTCCTGACAACACATTGTCCTTTAAATTGCACACTCAACAGATTTTTAAAAATTGTAAGAACTACATATAGGATACTGAAAATTTCTTTTCTCCCTCCCCTGACTAAAACCAAGATTAAAATGTTTCTCTTAGGAACCAAACCCTTGATATATTTTTTTCCCCGAGGAGAAAAAAATTATAAAAGATCAGAAAGGAATTAATGGAGTACTTATTCACTATAAAGAATATATTTAAAGAATATATTTATGTTTGGATAAGTCCTTTCTATTTGTTCCTCTCCCTCTTCTCTGAAGGTAAATGAAGGTGGTGATGAAGAATCGGAACATTCTCTGAAAGAATTCCGCCCTGGTAAACTCAGACTCAGTTTCGAGGAGATAGAAAGACAGAGGAGAGAAGAGGAAAAGAGGAAAGCAGAAGAGGAAGCAAGACGACGCATAGAAGAGGAGAAAAGAGCATTTGCTGAAGCAAGGAAGAACATGGTATGGTATTTTGGTATAGTGTATGATTTATTCTTTTAGCTAAGTTTCAAAAAACTGGAAAGAAGCTCTGGCAAAAAGCTTTAAATAGGTAGGAATATGTGCTTCAATTCCTTCATTAATTAGTTCACCTCACCACTTACCAGAAGGCTAATGGTGCAAACTGATCAAGTTCTTTTACCAAAACAAATTCCTCCTGACAGCAAGCCTAAAGGGGATTTCAACTAATATAGCCAAAACCAGAGATTCTATCCAATGGGTGTTATTATGCTAGATGCAACAACCTGGGAATGCAAAATGTTTTCACACAGAGGGTTTGTTGGGTATTTTTTTGGGAAGAGAAATTCTTCTCACAGCTCAAAGTTTATCTCCATACCTTTACAGGGTGTCCACCAGTCATCTCTTACAGCTAAAGCACAATTAATGGCATATTAGAAAAATGCTCTCTGCAAGTATGAATTAACCAGTATTAAGAAGGCTGAACCCAGCTAACTGATGTTTTTAATGCTTATTCAGAGAAACACAAAAACTAACTTGCAGCATTTACCATGAGAACAATTTGTAATACGGGTTTTCCTTAGATAAATACAGATTTCTGTGATAGGCAAGAACTTCTAAAATTTGAGTTGATACTGAAGACAAATTTTCAGGGACTTGGGACTGACACACTGACATTACCTGAAAGCAGAGGGAGATGCCCAGTTTCAGAGGGTGGTAACAATGTTATTTATAAAAAAAAACCCTAGCATGGAGCTTTTAAGTGTAGCCTTCGTACTTATTTCAACCACTTCACATTTCAGCAGGCTTTTGGGTACAAGCCAGTTAGTTATTGGTGGATATTAGGAAATACAATATTAAGTTACACAAACAGAAAGTAGAACTAAGTAGTGTTTGTTTCAAAAGGGTAGGACTTGCCAATACAGAACTGTGGATTAACCCAGCCATCTTCCTACATACTTCTCTGTGGTTTAATTGGGGAAGACCAACTGCATGCCTAGTAACATTTTCTTAATCATTCAAAGCAATGCTTGGGAGAGAAATAAAAACTTTGTATGAGTACGAATATTGCTGGCAGTGCTTCCTCTGCCTGGAAATTGGGTCAAACACAATGCCTGTATGCTGACAGAGTACCTGGAAAAACTACAATGTAAACCTGTATTTGATATTGCACTGGAAAATGACATCCGTCTGGACCTCCAAAGAAAGAAAATAGAACCTAAACCCACTTAAAGAAATGAGTGCTGCTGGACTTCTGCCATTACAATTTTTATGAAAATTCAGCAGAGATCTAAGGGGAAGCAAAGAAAGTATGTGCTGTCTTGTGTTTTTTCCTATTTTCTTGAGAGACTTGTTTCAGCCTTAGTGTAGCAAATGTCCTAGCAAGAAAAATCTATTTGATTAAACAGGGTTTAATCCATTAGATGCAGCAGAGAGACTTGGGATTGCAGACAGTGAAAATAGTTAGTAATAAAAAAAAAAAAAAACCATGAAAATATATTTTCAGCATATATATGCATGAAATTTTCCTGTTAGTTAGAATCCTGAATATGAACACATTTCTGAATACTTGTAACAGACTATAGCCCTGTTTTCATTTATTTTCTACAGCTACGTAATGTAGCAACAATGCAGATATGTCCATAAAATGTTTAAAAGCATACTAGTTATCTCTTTCACAAGCAGTAAAACCTTACATGAAATTGTTACTCTAGAAACTTTTTCATGTTTATTCATTTGAATTTACTTTTGTAAGTTTACACACACAGAAGTGGTAGTATTTTTGCTGTAAAACACAAATGCCACCTTTTTTTGGAAGGATCTCTGTATTTCACAGTTGCCTGTGCAAACTTTTTTCCATGCTTTCCACCATCACTGTGATCACTTTCAGACTGAAGCAGTGATCTTTCGTTCCCATCAGTCTCCTTCTACTGGAGACTGCAAAAAGAACCTGTCTTAGCACAAAGAAACCCCTCTACTTTCTCTCAGTCTGTTTGCCTTCTGAATATTGGCTTACTGTGCTGCAAACTGTGATTGTTACAGGAATGTTTCTCACTACCAACTGTTCCCACTTTGCAGGAAAAAAAAGTGTGGCGTCATTTCACAAAATATGGCTAAAATATTTACTGAACTAATGGCAAGGGTTCTGTATATCATATAACTCATCTGAATCTTTGCATTTTTTAACCAGGAATAAGTTGGCTCACTGTCTTTTCATAAATTAGTAAGTCAGAAATGCAGAGCAACAGCTTTAGTGTTTGCTCACATGCACAGCTTTTGAACACGCATGGGTAAATTCTGTGTTAATGCTTCTCCTGGTCACTTAGGTTCTGTATCTTCTTAAAGTGATGAGCATATGGACAAACACATCACAAGCAAGAGATTTACATGTTTCTTTGCTAATTTAAGCATGGTTAGACTCCAAAAACTATGTAGGATTGTTTTCGCTAAAGGAAGTAGTTTACAGCTTTGTTTCTAGACTTCACTTTTCTGTAACACAATTTCAACAAATATGCTCACATATGCACACAAATGAAGAATGGAAGGAATAGTGGGGTTGAAGTCCAATGGTAAGCTTACTCAAGAGGGAAAATCTGAAGAGTATCCATAGTAAATAGCAGAATTTGAGTGGAATTGGGCTAAAAAACTACTGAAAGAGCTGTGGCAGATAAAAGGTATATAGGCAAAGTAGGTTGAGACAGTGGTGTGAACTAGGATGGCACCAACAGCATCTCAAGGTGTGGGTTACAATGGCAGTAAGCAGCAATGAAGAGAACAGGAAGTGCCAAAGAAACTTAAAAAATGTTTCTGTTCTTTTATAGTCCAAACTTTCTGAAATGAAAATTTGCTCCTTCAGCTGTTTCTAGCATTTGACTGATTACTGCTGTTGGGAATGCCTACAATTTAGGGCATACTGAGCTCTTCCATGTTTGCCACAGGGCTTCTCAAACATGTGCTAATTAAACAGTGCCAAAAGCCACATCACTGTGGAGTTCTAGGTCAGTACCTGACCTCATCTCACATTTACCTAGAAAACACTCCTGTTGAGACAATCTGTTAGTAAGTTTATATAGTTGCATGCAAAAACAAACATTCATGTCAGTTTTATCAAGACGTTATTTTAAACTTGCTGTGTAACTCAGACTGTCACTACTGGTTGTTTTTCTAGCATACAGCTTAATATTTTAGCAGTGCTTTACTTCAGTCTGGTAAAATATTACTTCTTACACTTCCTGCTTTGGAAGTAACGAAAACTACTTTTCCTAGGCCCTTCCATCTTATGAATTAGTCTACAAGATACACCAGCTGCTCCTCAACACCCAACTAAGCCTAACCCTTCCCTGAAACCAGAGACAAGGACAGGGAAAGGAGGAAACCCCCTGGTGTTGGGTTGTATAAATTGATAAACTGGCAACATAACTTAGTATAAACAATTTGTGCACAAGAAATTTCTTCTGACTATTTTGTTTAGTTATCCTTACAGGGAATACTAATACTGCTTAAGATCAGGAATATAATTCAGTTTGCTTAAAAACAAGATTACAGATACATGTACTTCAGTGTTAAGAACAATGACTTTTAAACACACTTTGTTTAATGATAGTCTGAAGTCAACAAGAATGAGTTGCTTCTGCTCCTAAAGGTGCATATAGATGGCATCCTCCCCATCATCTGGCAGAAAATACCTCATTTCAATCAAGATGGAAGGTGTTTATTAAAGTTTAGCATTATAGCTAAAGTCAAATACAAAACCCCAAACCCACTCCCTCCCACAACATTAGAGGAATACCCACATTGTCACAGTGCATCTTCCTGTACTGGGGCAGATGTGACAAAATAGTTGGTTATGTTTAGGTACTAGAAGCATCTGAGCAATGCTGTGATGTCATCACAGATATCAATAATGCTCTGAATTTCCAGCAGGTGCTGGATGATGAATCACCAGAAATGTTTAAAACATTTTCTCAAGAATCTCTCGTACCTGGCAAACTGGAAATTAATTTTGAGGAGTTGCTGAGACAAAAAAAAGAAGAAGAAAAGAGACGCACAGAAGAAGAGCGCAGGCAAAAGTTGGAAATGGAAAGGCAAGAATTCCAACAGTTGAGACAAGAAATGGGAGAGGTTTGTACATCAAACAAGATGTTAGGCACGCTCTGCCTAAACTGAATAAAATTCAGTTCAGTTAATAAAATAAAATATTCAATTATTAAAATCTCAGTTTAAGACTGTAGCTAAAAATTCCCTTAAAAGAAATTTTAAATAAACATGTTCAATATTATGTGAAAAGAAAGAAAAATAGAAACCCATATTTTTAAAACATTGTATATAATGGCATTTTTATCACTAATCTATCAGGAAAATTTTTTTTATCTCTTGCCGCCTTTAAAGTAAAACAGTTTCAAATTTGTAATTTTATTTTGCAGTCACTTCTCAAAGTCCCTAGAATATTACCAAATTATTAGACAATATTTACAGTATTTGGAAAACAGAAATATCTAGTTCCCAAATGAAAGTACAAAACTAAAGGTAGGAAAGAGCAAAATTCCTGCTTTTCCTCTGGCAAACACTGTGTTAACTAAGAGAAAAGAATTACAGTGTGCTTTTTCTAATTGGTATATCAAGGGTTTGAAGACTGTCACAGTTGATATTAAGAGTCACACACAAAATTTGCTTTACATTTCAAATGTTTAAAATGTCACATTCATGAACTTTACACTTCAGTTTGGCTGTGGGTGGCAATTCTGTTATTCCCTTTTGAACGTCAGAGGACTATATTAATTTTTTTGTTAAGCAAAGCTCAAGCAAGTAATAAAGACTGTATCTTGTGGTGTTCTCAAGTGATCCTGGGGAAGAAGGGAGAGACAGGGACATCCAGCTAAAATGCATGTACATCTTTTCCATCATCCACAGGTCATAAAAGGAGGGAGAAAAATACCAGCAATTACAGCTTCAGAAGTGCTTTGACTACAGGATCCAGAGCTGCCCTTTCTTTTTCAGCCATGGCATCCTGAAATGTCATTTGCTTTTTACTGAACTAAAGAAAGGGGGAGTAATTTTTTTAAACAAAATAACTATTTTAGATTATTTTGTACCATATTGCAAGTAAGTTATCGAGAATACATAATTCACCTCTACTAAGTGTTTGTATTGGTGGGTGTCTGGTTTTCTAAGTCTGTGATGGGTGATTTATTGATGGCAACCCTCGAACAAAGGATATTTTAAAAGATATTTCACAATATATTTTCAAATCTGTAGCTAGTTGAGATGTGATACAAGTGCAGCCATCATGAGAAAAGGGAGAAAAAAAATACGTTACAGGGAAGAGGTCTCTACTGATTTCAAGTAACTAAGGGAACTGCAGTGTATTAAGTTATACCTATCTGTGGGGAGAATGGGTAGTAAAAATAATTAAGGCTTTTTCCATCTTACACATTCTGTAATTTCTGAACAGCTGGAAGAAGAGTGTGAAACTTTTGAGCTAAGCAAAGAATATGAAGAACTAATAAAGCTAAAAAGAAGTGGTTCCATTCAGGCAAAGAACTTAAAAAGCAAGTTTGAAAAAATAGGACAGCTTTCTCAAGAAGAAATACAGAAGAAGATTGAAGAAGAGCGAGCAAAGAGAAGAGCAATGGATGAAGAAATAAGAGAAAGGGAAGCTGAAAAATTTCAAGAGGTAAGTTGCACTGTGTATGTTAATGATATACTTAACTAGCACACTAATGATCCGGGAGAGGACAATGCTGCTGCTTTCATCAGATTTCTAAAATTACGTTTTCCCTTCTTTCCTGTTCCCTCCTTTGGATGCTTGAGGATAGCTCACCTCAGCATCCTTAAAAGAAACAGCACCAGTCATCTGGTCAATCAGATCTATTTTTCTGCTCAAACTCCTCAATTCAGCATCTTAACCTGAAGGCTGCCAGCTTGAGGGTTTAAAAGGTTCCTGAGAATTATGCATTATCACTTGAATTGGTACTTCTGTACTAATTCATTCTCCACTGTATGAATTAAATAAAAACCACTACCAAAACCAAACAGTACCATTTGAAGATCAAGTCTTTTTACCACGTTTACTCATTCCTCAGGGTAGAGAAAAAGAGGATGCTTACTTATCTGTACTTACACTGGAACCTCAGATTTTTTTCAGAGGAGAAAAACCAAGAGCTGTCAGTCTAGACAATGAACACAACTGTTTGACCCAAAAGCCCAGTGGGAGCTTTTGTGACATAATTATGTGGCAGCGCACAATACTATTAATGGTAGTAATCTTGATCTGAGCCTCATTTGGGCTCTTCTCCACAGCAGTCACTTCTGCATCAGCTCAAAGCCTTTTATTTTTGAGCTTTTAGTTTAATGATTGACACCAACTATTTCTGTAAGATCAACCTTACGTAATCAGTGTTGAACCTACGCTACCATCATGGCATAAAACACAAATCACTGAGGATTTACCATTGCCAGGAAGTATTAAACTTATATATGCACAAACTTTAGGAGTATTTTCTACCTATCATTTTTGAAATTACTTTTGCAAGGATTTTGCCCTATCCTGGTATAAACTATTATGAGACTTGAACTTGGACTCAAACAAACCTGAGAAAACAGGACTGTGTGGCTTTGCTTAGTTAAAAAGAGCTGTGGGAACACAATAGTTTTACTACTATGCACACCTAGAAGGTAATAAATGAGTTAAGTCCTACTTCTAATTTTTTCCCCCAGGATGATGATGTAGATGTGAGACCAGCCAAGAAATCTGAGGCTCCATTTACTCATAAAGTAAACATGAAGGCCCGTTTTGAGCAAATGGCGAGAGCCAGGGAAGAGGAGGAACAGAGGAGGATCGAGGAACAGAAATTACTGCGCATGCAGTTTGAACAAAAGGAAATTGATGCGGCATTACAGAAGGTATAAATTACAAAATAGTATTCCCAAGTGTCATTTACTTTAGCTTCTGATTACCACCGATGCCAACACTACCAGAGATACAAAGGGAACATTTTACTTGTTTTAGCAGCTGCTGGGAATTGCTGCAATACTGTAAGTAATATAAAATTGCATTTCATGTTTACCCTCCATGGAGTTAAAGAATGGTTTGGGTTGGAAGGGACCTTGAAGATCATGTGGTTCTGACCCTCTGACATGGGGAGGGGTTGACTCTCAGACCAGGTTGCTCAAAGCCCCATCCAACCTGGCCTGGAACACTTCCAGAAGAGTACAAGAGACACTGCAAAGAAAGGTCATGGCATGCCTTGAATAGTTTGCAAATGGAATCTATATTTGTGCCTGTATTTTACACCAAGATTCCAGCCTCATTAAAATGCATTTCACTGCCTGTTGCATATCCAGATTCAGTGCATTGTTACCTAGTGATGACAGGTGTGGAATTTCCCCTTCTCAGAAACACAGTAATTTGTCTGTAATCAAATATTTATCACTAGCAGTCATAGTGCTATTGACACTTTAAATGTTCTAAATAAACTTACTTTAAAACAGAAAAGAGAAGAGGAAGAAGAAGAAGAGGGAAGCATTATTAATGGTTCTACTTGTGAAGATGAGGAGGATCAAGCTCGATCTGGAGCTCCCTGGTTCAAGAAGTCACTGAAAAACACATCAGTTGTTGATGGCGAGCCAGTGAGATTTACAGTTAAAATTACTGGAGAACCAAAACCTGAAGTTACATGGTGGTTTGAGGGGGAAATGCTGCAGGACTCTGAGGACTATCAGTATATTGAAAGAGGAGAAACCTATTGCCTTTACTTGCCAGAAACCTTCCCAGAAGATGAAGGGGAATATATGTGTAAAGCAGTCAACAACAGAGGCTCGGCTGCTAGCACCTGTATTCTCACCATCGAAAGTAAGAGTTAGTGTTTTAACTTGCTGAATTCTCAGTCTTCTTGCATCTTTCCTGTTACAAAAAATCTAATTACCTTTTTCTCTTAACCCTTGTATTTTCTAGCTGATGACTACTAATGCTCTACTTTAGCTGGAATCTTTCTTCCCCTCAACTTTCTTACTGCATCATCTCTTTCTCTGATGGGGCCAACTAAAGAAAGCAAGGATATACATTAATTTGTCATTCCTGCATCAGATAAGAATAACCTTCAAATTATGAGTGTCTGGGTTCCCTACTCAATGCAAAAATTAGTATGAAGGAATCAGTGTATGAAAGATCAACTACAGGAAAAAGCTGAATTATAATAGTGCTCCCACATTTGAAGACCAACTGTTGTGTAACAGAATAAAGCTATACACAATCTGGAAACTTGTGTTGTAGTATAAATCTATTGGTACATTTTGCATGAGCACTGAAAATTTAAGCTGGTTTACTTTATCCCAGAGGCACTGAACTGGTAAAAGGAAGTACTTATTGATGATTTTCAAAAACCAAGTGTACTATTTTTAAAGAATAAAAGATTACCTAACTGCTAACCATTGTTATTTTGTTTCAAAGAGCATTACTTGTTTTAAAATGCGCTTGCATATAAAGTGTTATGCTCTAATCAACCTATGCAGTTGGTAATACTAAGGAAAAAACCATCTCCCTTAGGTTTGCTGTAGTTTTCATAGTACCAAGACTGTCTTGGAAAACTTCTTTTTGGTTGATTCAATGATGGAGGGACAGTGGTGACATCTATTACTGACTTACATTTTAAGCTGATAAGCAAGCTTTAAGAAAGTATTTTTCAGAAAGTCCTATTTTTTTAATCTTACTGCAATAAATTTATTGCCACATCTCTAAACATTGTCTTAAGGCTACTGGACTATTTTTCTCTCAAACATCTTGACATCAGCATTTATGTCACTGTGCTAGCACCATTTAGCCATTCAGATTCAGCTTCTGTTGGAGCAGCCGTACAAAAAGGTGTCATGTTTTAAATTAAAAAACATGTGGATAGGCCTCGACATAAAGGCAAGACAAGCTGCAGTAAATTAAATTTATGCAGTCATTTCAAAAAGAAATATCCCTGTGGCAGAATCTGCTGACTGGTCTTTGTACAGTTCCCTACTGAAAGTCAGTCTTTTGCCTCAACAGAAAATAGTAATGAGCTGCACAATGTTTTCAATTAATATTCCCCCCAACAGCCACATAAACATTTTTACTTCATTTAATGTGGGTGATGTTCATTCACAGAAGTACTAGTTGCTGCAGTAGTTTTCCTCTGAAGCTGTTATTTCAAACTAACACAGGGATAGGAGCATAAAAAAGACAAAAACATTGCTATTATTATCCATCAGTTTACATTTATTGAGAAAAACCATACAAAAACCATTATACAGTTAATGTGTACCCATATTACATACAATGTCAATGCAAGCTCAAAACCACATTTTTGTAAAGCATTCAATTTACCTCAAGTCCAAGCTGCATCTCCCTAAGACACTGTTCCCATCACAGTTGCCTTTTAAAGCCAATCTTCTTTTTACACACGGGTAGTTTCTGCAGAGAACACTTTTCTCAGGACGAAAAGGCATTTCACATGCACTCAAGAGAAATATTTGTGCATACATAAGAGTTTCATAAGCTATTACTAGGGAAGAGGGAATCCTGTCAATTGTATGCTTTCTGAGAAAGCCCAGTCCCCCTTCCTCCCCCCACTTCCAGAAAAAAGGCAAAAAAAAAAAGCTTTTAGCATGCAATGGAAAACTTAAGAATTACTCTGGAAGACAACAAGGGAGAAACAGTTTCTACCATCCAATGAAATACCGCTAGAAAAAGATGAAATACCCTCAAGATTAGGCTGTGCAAGTGAATCATGATCCTGTCTACCTGGACAAGTGAATTAGATGACTTATGATCAAGCTACACTGAAGATTATCTACCCGGTATTTTATTTCATGTCCTAAGGAAGTATAGGCTGCAAAAGGTGAAATAAAAATGCTTTTCCTACTTGGAACACTATGCTTACTTTTTAAACTTTTTACACTCTTCACATTCTACTTAATTTGTGGAACACTGAAGGGTGGGGGAAGGGTAAGTGGGAATCATTTCAAGACACCTTTTGGACAAGGTTCACTGCATTTCTAAGGAAGTCCAGTTATCTTGGCTATTGGAGAACTCCAATAATCTATTGTTTTCCCAAGAGCTATGTGTTTGGAGAGAGTTGAAAAACAAACACTAAGCTTAGCACAAAACAGCATGCCTGTAAGGCCAGCAATGAGAAAGTTGAAGTCATACACCTCAAATGCTACACACAAGAACATCTCACCTTCCACACACCAGCAACATCCCAATACAATGGCTTTTTCTTCTCTATCTCCTCCCACAGGCTAAATTAACAGTTGAAAGACTTCAAGATATTTTAGGAGTAACAGTTGAAGAAAAAAGTATCTTGTAAAAAGGAAGTGAACGAATGACTCATCCCCACACTAAATTCACAGTATCAAAATCCAAATGGAACACACACCTAACCTTTTCTCATGTCAAAAATGAAGTTACATGTTAAACTACAGATGAAATACTAAGTGGCTTGAGAAACTGAAGCACAACTATTAATCTCGTTCAAAAATTAACTTGGCTGTTTAGAAGAATATAAAGTAAAATAGATGGTTTATATTATTCAATCACAGTTTAAAAAAACGTAACAGATTATGGAACATTTATGGTCAAACAAAGAATACTTTAAAGAATGAAAAGTGATCAAAACAAAAATTATACCCTACACCGTTATGTATGGGATACATTTCAAATCTGTTATGTTTTTGCCAATTTTACCTTCCACATGGAGCCCTTCTATGGTCCATGCTCATCGGCTCACCAATGGCATACACTCAAAGGATTCCTCTTTACTGGTAGTAACTATCTCAGGACCTGATTCTATGAGCTATGATTTGGTGCTTGCAGCATCTTCAGCACTGTGTGTGAAAATGAAGGCAGCATTTTTGAATATTTTTCTTTGATGTACAGATAAGCAGGACTTTTGAAAGGAGCAGCACATTTTAGAAACAGAATAATGAACAAAACCCCAAAGATGCTGCTTTAAGCTAAAAAAACCCCCAACAACAAAAACTCAAAACAAAAACCTGTACCAGACCATCTAGAAGACAAATAACATTTTATACTATCAAAATATACAGCAATTCAGTTAAAGTATCAAGAAACAGAATACACTGACTGCTATATTGACAAAATAGTATTTGCTGTACTGTTAACATTTAATTGGTGCACATGCTTTTTCAGTTAAAACATACTAATCTCAAACTCCAGCATGTTTTCCTACCATGTCAAGTATGAATAAGCAAACTAAGTTATCTAAAGATTCCACTAACACACTATAACTGTAAGACAAGTTATCAAGTTCAGTGATAATAACAAGAAGTCATACTCTTTACATTTAAGTCTTATGGGTTTAAGTGGGAATAGTGTCCTATTATAAAAAAACATTTGTGAAGGCTGTTGACATTTCTAACCAAAGTAATTCCTGCATATTTTAAAGGTTTTGATTCTTTAATTGCAACAATTAGCTATTTGAGGAAAAATAATGAAAATTACTTATTCTGATCAAGTTTAATTACTTCAATCTAATAATCTTTTCTTAAAAAAAAAAAAAAGAAAAATAAAAATTAAAAAATACATATTTACCTAGAAATATAAACAGTTGTTTAAAAACTTAAAGACTTTCCACTGAAATGGAACCGTGAGTAACAATGCATTTGGGGAAGCAGCAGATTGCTTTTCAATACACAACCACAAAGATCTCACAGGGACAACATTAATGTACTGAAATATATTAATTTATATACTTCCTTAGGTTGTGCTTACCTGTTGCTTTTTTGCAGCAGAACCTAAGGTGGAAGGTCTGGGAAGGCACTGTGAAGTATAAATAATTGCACTGTTTGCAATTAATAAAGATTTTATACCTTAAATGAATCAAAATCAACAGCCTCCATTTTGTGACTGATAAAGAATCCAGTGAATTTAATTTTGCTCAGTTTAGTACATAATAAATGCACCATTCTGTAAGGTTATCTATAAAATACCATGCAAAATACCTGAACTATTAAACTTAAACCCTAAAGATAGCAAATACTGTCCTAGCCTTTCTCAAGCTACCAGCATAAATCCTACTTTTAAAAGGGATAAAAATAATTCCTTCTATTTCTACAGCACAATACATACATTGCTGATTACCTGAATAAACTACTTCAGTTTTCAAGCCTTAACTTTTACTTCTCTGTGCAGCCACCCTAAAAAAATTTATTCTCAAAGCAACAACATGGTGTTCCAAAAAATAAAGCAATTAACAGTTATAGAATTATTTAAAACATACCTACATCACTACATAACTGCAAACTATCTGAAGACAAAGACAACTTCTGTCTAACAAGTGGTTCCAAAGACTTCAATGTTACGATATGCATACTTTAAAACACTGAATGACAGCTGTCTAAGGAGTACTAATGAAAAAAAAACTATTACTCAGATAAACAAAAACATGATTTTCTTTAGCTATTGCTAGAAGTTTCAGGAATACTTACCCACAAAACTCATATTATGTGTATGTATAGATAAGCAAACCTATGTTTGTGAATTAAGAAGCAATTATGATTTCCTACGATATCAGCACTGTATTCCAACATAATAGTCACACAAGTACGGCATTTTCATTATGTGGAACATTGACAAAAAGATACTGTTGCAGTTCATCAATTTGTCATTCTGATGTACTTACAGTGCAATGCTCCTTGAAGGAACAATCAAGGATGATACACAGCACAGTCCTCCTCACCCCTATAGAGCTAGTTCTATACTGGCTGGATCAAACCTGCACTTCAACAGACAATGGCAAGACAGACTGTAGTGCATGTAATCTAATATATGCAAAGAGCCAATAAATATGCAAAGAGCAAACACAGGATTTCAAGAGCATCAGCTTTTTAGTATGAGCATTAGAGCAATAAGAAGTTTCAAGTATATATAAAAAAATAATCAGTTGATTCAAATACTTGAATATTTACAAAAACAAGTTATCTGCTCTGCAGGAAGTTCTCAACCACTCCCACCACTCAAACAAAACAGCGTTTTAAGGACAGATGCAATTTTTCTAACTACTATGCATACCACATTGACTTTTCTACACTGAATTTTGAAGTGGACTACTTTAAACTGAAGGCTTAAGCGCATTACACTTAAAGTAAATTTTATAACTAGCCTGAAAAAATCCATAAAATAGTTATGCAGGAACAGTTTTGAAGTACTCAATCAAAAACAAAAGTTATCTGTTACAGCAGCTGCACAGGTCTCAAACAGTGGTCATGTATAAAGGAAATTTCACTGTTAATGCAATGGAAGTATGCCAAAAAGTCATCTTCTTAAACACATGCAGTTTTAATCAAATAGAAAGAAAATTAAAGTATCAAGATTACTGGTGCTAGGCAGCAAAATACAATGAATGAAAGAGATCCTCCATCTACAACTATTCTGCAAAAGGGGAAAAACATGCTAACGACAAGTTTTTAAACTCAACAAAGTTTCATGGGGGGGGGGGAAGAAACCAACTGATTTGTGTACAGGTACCTTGATTCATCGTTGTAAATCAATCCTATAATTCTGCATATACCCACATATCCAACTTACCGACACAGGAGGTTTCATATTATTTATTGTAAAGCACAAAACAGGCATTTTAAAAGTGATAACGTATACATTGAAAAAGTACATTTATATCACAAAGCATCGACCACATAATTGCAAATACATTTGCTGGAATGTGTACATCTACACTAATACTAAAAACAAACCATTTTTTCATTTCTACACAGAAATATTACCTCCTATCAGTAGTGATAGATATTTTGTACATTTTCAAAAACACTATTTTTTTTTAAACCAAAATTAAGATCTTCATCAAGGCGTCTGCATCCATACATTTAACAAAGGTTTTTTCCCCCACACAATGAAGCAAATACTGTATTGTCCACTTCTTATTATTGGCCCTGTGCAGAAGAGATACATAAGAGATACACAAAAAGTTAAAGAAAATCCTTTAAATCGAGCTAACTCAGGAGTGAAGCCTTTAAGAAAGAAAAATTGGTTAATGTAAATGGTGGTGGCTTCTTGCATGGTTTTCAAAACCCTGGGAGGAGAAAATTTTTCTTTAAAAAAAACCAAAAACAACATAATCACCAAACATATGGATAGATACAGAACTCAAGTTATCAGGTAAACAAAGTCATCTACTAATTATTCTCACAGCTATTTCGCTAGAAAAAAAGATGCATACTCCAAAGTAACAAAGCAGGAGACATGCAAAAAAATATCTACAACCACTGAAACGGAAGCCAGCCAAAAAACACTTTAACACTGTACCTGTGGTGCTGGAGGATGTTGTGGCATTCCCTGTGGACTCGTCTGGGCATAATACGCTGCCTGTTGCCTGTAGTACTCGGCCCATGCTGCACTGTAATCTGGCTGACCGCCTGGAGGAGCCCCGGCAGGGGCAGGAACAGCTTGACCTACAAGTAATTAAAATGACATAGTTTTGTTGTTGCAATAGAAATGAGAAAACTTCAAAATCTTACTGCCTAACCAACGTCACGAATCAATAGTCCTCCAAGGCTTCTGAATAAACTTGTGCCTGCTTTCTTTTAACCTAACTACTAATCCTATTATTTTAATGTAATGATTCCCATGTATAACAAAATTGAGGAACCACAAGGACAGTTTTTTCTGCCTCACAATTCATATTCAAGAATGCTTAAAAGCCGCTGACCTCAACAAAAATAGCACTTAAATACACATCAAGAGGCAAATCTTTTTTAATCCACCTAGACTGATTTTACCTTATTTTACAGACTGCATTCACAAGCTCAGCAGATGTCAATTCATACAACCCCTCAATTCTGGCATCCTTCATGCAATTGCTAGGACATTGCAGGTTATATTTTTCAAAAGGAGCATTAATTTTTGTGAACATTTACTCCACCATAGAACAGTCCTGAAACAACTTCTTCCAACCTTTGCTAAAACTCCAACCCTCTGGAAGTAACAGTGCACACACATGCACGCACGCACACACACACACGCTCTCCCAGACTTACAGCTCAGAACCGCTGACCCTTTCAACAAAATCAACTGGCAGATTAAAAACTAAGAGTGACGGACTAATATGCAAGAACTCTTTAGCATAGAAAACAGCCCAAAGCAAACAACCAAACAAAATTACAGTCAACCTTTTAGGACCTCAGTCATGCTGTTCTGCTGAGATGATTTGTCACAGACAGCTTCACCTCCTTTTTCCTGACTTCAGAAACATCAAATACACCCCACTGAGTACTACTACCTTCTTCACCCTTTTTTATCTGAGTTTTTGCAGTTACCACTGCAGAATGTACATGACTATAAGCAAAGCAACATTCTCTATCCTCTGCCTAAACATCTGTCTTCACATAAGTGCATGCATCCAGACAGAACAGAAGTTTTATTACTGTGATACGACATTTTTGGTTTACCTTCTTAAACGTTTCGTTTCTTTTTTCAAATCAAGTTTTACAGTCATGACACTACTGGAAACCCACCTCCTCCTGTTTTTTTCTAGGATGCTAGGAAAAAAAAAACCCAAACAACAAAATCCAACCACCACATCCAATCACACTCCAGCAATTTAACCCAAGCAAAATGCAAGCCTACACCCTGTAAAATTCCATGTGCAACAAACTTCTCTGCTATCAAAAAAGAGGGGCAGCTTCCATATGATGATGGCTGAAAGTTTTCAATACTACTTGAAACCACTCCACTTTTTATTTTAATACAAGACCGCTAAGCAGGCTTCTGGAGAACATGTGTTATCAAAGACTCTCATGAACTGTTTTCTAGGGTATCAGGCAGGTTGGCTTTGTTTGGTTGTTTTAGAATACTTTAACACAGAAAATTTCCATGAAGAATGCTAGCTATTCACACTCCTCCTACACATGTGTAGTCCTCGAATCCTGTCAAAAACATTAAGTGTGAGCAGAGAATGCAAACATTTGGCAAAGCACTATCCTGAAAGCCATCAAAATACAACCTTCCATTTTCCACAATATATAAAACTTATGTAATTTTCTTACTTACACTGTAGCTAAGTTATAAAAACCCATCCATATTTTTTGGGTTATACCATAAAGCAATTGTTTTCCTAGAAGAACTTACTTCAGTGTCTTCAAATCTTGAGAGATGTAATCACATTTTACAACTTGCAATTTACCACAACTTACAATTTAAACTTCTGCTTAATTATTTTAACAAAAAGTATCTTTAATATGATTACAAATTACCCCAGGATACATTTTTCCCAAGTTCACTATTAATTTAATAACTCTACTTATAAATTACTGTCAGCAGAACTGAATGTCAAAGCTAAGAGATTTTTTGTGCATTCAACTCAAGAATCTTCTGACATTCAACCACTTACTTCAAGGTCACATTGAAATTCAAGTAATGAATAAAATACAGATTTACATCTACAAGTAACAAATAAAATAAAAATTTAACATCTACTCAGAGATGTCAAACTGGACTTCTGTACTGAAATGTATTAGTATTTTAGGTGCACTGTTCCCCTACTAAGTAGTGTAAGTAATTCTGAACCTACACATGGAATTCTGCAGTTTAGTCCAAACCTCCCTTCAGTGCACAGAACCTAAATTCAACTGGAACACTAAGACTGGTAAACTACACTACAAAGGAAATACAAGAAACACCTCCCCATTAAGGAGGGCTAAGAAAGAAAATGCCAGCAGATTTACAGCTCAACATCATCAAGATTCTAGTAAGAGAAAACCATTTGTCTTTTAAGAACTGTTTCACTATTTTATTAGGGAATCCCTTAACTGTGAGTCAAACCCACAATACATGGGAATGACTTTAAATGATAAATTTACAAATTTCAATGATGACATATAAGTAATTTACTAAGATATGACTTCATATTTTGAGGGAACTGTTATCCTTGAGAAATTCTGATGGTCCAGTTACACGAATTTTTATTTTAGATTTTGTACAGAAAAATAAAAGTACTGTGTCTCAAAGTCAAGGTAAAGCATCTCTGGATCATCAAAAGCTAAACTACTGTCTTGTTACCTGGCAATACTAAAGAGAAATGTTTAAATTTTCTTGATTTATGAAGTAGGGTACCAAGTAATTTATCTGGCTCATCTATAAGATGCACGTACACTAACTTACCAGTGTGCATGAGTAATTTCACTACCTCTTCAGTCTTATGTTTAAGTGTATTTGCCACTCAAAGTAGTAGTCCCTAAGACAAGGGTCTGAGAAAGGAGATGGACTTTGCCACTACATTTGTGATTTGGAAAACAGATTATTTACAAGTCACAGTGAAGTGTTCTCTGTGATCATTCATATCACACCAGCAGGAAAAGCCACTCTGGAAAACAGTGTAATTGTTTACATGAGCATATTCAGGAGTATTTTCAGATCACTCATACGTGACTAAATATGACAAAATCCAGAACATCAACTGCAGTATCCCATGCATCTTGTTCAGCTCAGTACTGTTACCCTCAGAAGCTTGCCACAAGGATTATCGAAATAGTTTTCTTCAGCAGCAAAAATAGAACTGATAGGGCCCAGCAAGTCCAAGTTTCAGTTCAGTTCTCCCCAACAGCAGTTGGTGTCATTATCTGTGCTGTGAAAAATCTGAAAGAGTCGTCAAAGAGCGAGTGACTTGGAACTCTTACCTTCCCCCTCTGGCATAAGTTAACAGAGACAGAAGATTACAGTATTTTAGGAAGCACAAACAGCACTTGAGAGCCCAGAGACCACACAAACTTGCTACTGGACACCCCTGCTGTTCCTCAGGACTTCTACTACTTAATATTGTTGTTAACGAGATGGGGAGAGCCACCACCATTTATCATTAAATCAGCTCTGGCTGAATTCCTCTTTTCTAAGTGGATCTTACGAGAAATGGTATCTACCACATCAAGAATCTGAAGCAAAATGTTATCATTATTTGCACAGTCAAGTTATACAACCCCAGACACCAAGAGCTCTCCTTTGGGCAAAGCACTCAATCCAATCTAGAAAAAGAAATTAAGATCAGAACTGCCCTCTGATTTTTTCCTTTATTCAACTGTATTTGGCACTGCTTAAGTTTTGCATTTTAAGAGCAACAGAGATTATTGCCAGATTTTTTTGGTTTTTTTTTTTTTCAGATCATACTCTGCTTTAGAATTGCTCCCAGAAACTATCCCAACACCTTCTGACTAGCTATTATTTAATCAGAGCGAATGCATGAACAGACTCTGCTTTCCAGAGATAGCAAATTAAGAGAGACAGCAGAGTCCCTACCAACAAATTATATTATTTTTAAACAGACAGTGAAAAAGACCCACAACTTTGCATTTAAGAATGTGAGCTGAACTAGCAGAAACAATAAAGTGAAAAGAGATAGTTAAATTAATTAGGAAGAAGGAAAATGGAAAGGCCTGTCACATCCTAGAAATCAGGTGTTTAGGAGTTCTGTTGTAATTTTCTCAGTCTGATACACAACTGTTAAAGTAAATAATTGTAATATATTTTCTGTTTCATCACTTCTGCTGTGCCAAAATAAAGAGTTATGTCTTAGCAAGTAATTTGAGATCAACATGGTAAAAGGTTGTTAAGAGGAATTAAGCATCCTATTATTCTTAAATCTAAATGCTTTTACTATTCCATGAGAAAACTGAGTGTAGTTGGAAGAGGGCAAAACAGTCCCCCAACCTTCCCATGGGAAAAACACACACAGCCAAACTAGGAGCTGTTGTGTGCCTGGTCAAAGCTCTGGCATTCCTAAGCCCCTAGTGCTCAGTATAGAAGATGTACATAAACTACAGGATCCATGGGAGGACCCTGCGGACTTAGCACTGACCTTACCATGATTTAAAAGACCACATAGTCTTTCCTTATACAGAGAATTATGAAATAATCAACTCAATTAGCAAATTAACTTCATTTTTGTAAATGACCTCAAGCAAAATACTTCAGGAAAAGCTAGCAAGAACATACAACCTGCAATTTAAACACAGCACTAAAGTATTGCAAAGCTAATGCTATTTAAAAAGGGGCACTATATAAATTAAAGCTAATTATGATGTTTTTGTGTCCTGGAACACAGAAAGGAAGTTACAAGAAAAAGAAAATAACAGGTAATCTGAAGAGCATTAGGAAACAACTACTAAACAAAAAAAAGCAACAGCTTCATAAAGTAGATCAAAGTTGAACTCCAAACCTTCAGGAATACACTTTCAAAGACTCAGATTGAAGTATTTAATAAATGTTGTTTTCCAAGGATCAAATACAGACACCTCATTAAGTATGAAGTATTTTTGTAAAGCAATTACCAGCAAGAGTACCATTAAATACCTTAACTACACCATGAAATTTAAGTCTGTTTTTCAGCAGGGTCTTCGTCAGTATATAGTTCAGAAGACACACGGACTGCATTTTTTTTTGAGGTAAAGAGCAAGCAACACATGCAAGTCCCTTCAAACATTCCACGATGCAATGACAGAAAAAAAGCCCCTGCACACTTACCCATTTTTTTGTAGTACTCCTCCCAGGCCTTGGTATAGTCAACCTGTCCTGCTGGTGCTGGATTTGGCTGATCTCCTGAGTTACATTAAAAATAGTCAAACTAAAACTACTGCAGCTTTTTTCATCCATAATATAAACAAACAACCGAAATTTTCAGTAACAATCCCATATGACAACACTCAAATCTGACACTACAAACATTTGTGGTACAAGTTACTACAAATATAAAGTATTAGTAAAAGATACCACAAAGAAACAAAGAAATGTTTAAAGGGTTTAGCATGCTTTCAAGAGTCAAGAAATGCGTATCACTCACAATACAAAATACTACCAAAATACTACCTAAAATTCAAGTGATAAGCCACATTCAGGTGTAACAGTTATAGTAACACAACTAAATACCACATCTGTAATTGTCCTAAGCACAATGGAAGTGATACAACTGTTTAAGCAAATGACAACCATTTTTACTTATGACTGACTGCCCTATGGAGTCATTGAGTCAGCCCAAGATATAGCAAAATTTTCTTTGGAGCATACTGCAAAATAAATAATTACCCTTACTACTGACCAATTTAAAAAGAAAAAAGAAAAGCAATGTTGAAGGCTGTAAGCAATAGCTTTCAAAGAAAACCAACTACTTAAATAAATTTACCCAATACATGTAGACAACAGTAAAAAAAAATAATTGGGCATTTACACCTTCAGCAATGAGAAATACGCCCATTTCTGAACAATTACCTTGTCCATTAGTTTGGGTTGTAGCTGGTCCACCAGGAGGGGCTGCAGGTGGTGGCTGTGCTTGCTGCTGATAATAGTGAGCATAATAAGCTGCCCATGCTGCTGAATTGGGATCTGTTCCTGGCTTACCTATGAAAATAGAAAATAAGCACTTATAAAACTCATACTGCTATGAACAGAATGCTGTCTTCAATTAATCCTGTCCTACACACTCTTAATTTCCTCCAAGGAAAAATCCATCTAAACAAAATAACCACATATACCCTCTAAGTATTTTTTCTTTCTAGCACAAACTTCTGATCAGGTTTCAGACCAGCATAATGTACACAGTGTACTTCCATAGGGCTGGTGAGATAAAACAATTTTAGAATCCTTACTACTACAATGCCATTTACTAATTTTTAAATGTGATAAGCAGAAACAGACTTTGCAAGTTTATTTAAACAGTCATGTTAATAAATGGTAGCAGCAATGAATCACTCTAGCATCAAACAATTTCAGTGGTTTTACTTTTGTTATAACCTCACGCTAATGGCACTGGCACCGGTGGAGGAGGCATGCCAAATACATATTTCTGAAACAGAAGAATACAAATCTTACTAGGTATTTGCAATGCATGTCACTCAAACTTTAAGGTAACAATCAAATACAGAAACACATAAGAACCTAAATCCCCATACATGCCTATTAAGCATTACTGTTTACTTACAGCTTTTTAGTGTAACAAATAATAGCAACACCTGCATCTTCTGCAGCTATCTCCATGGTTTCTTATTTTAATCTATATCTAGATAGGTCAATGATATTGTTTTCTAGAGTTTTGTTTCTCTCTTTTTCACATACAGCCTTTAGTAATGGCTTATTCTTGCTGAATCACTGATTATATTACCAGATTGGCAATCCAGAACACCTGAAAATCTACTGTTAGAGAACATGTTTTATGTAACCATAAAGAGTAAGAGTTTCTGCGTATAAATGCAACCAGCTAAAGAGAGAATTTCACATAAGGATATGGATGCAACACAGACTTTACAAGACCTACACATGGGAATGGAAATATAATCTTCCCCAAACACAAAATAAGTAAGGCAGTGAATAATGAAAGAGAAGTCACCTGAAAAAGGCATTCAAGAAGAAATCCACAACAAATTAATGCTAAATGGAATACTGTGACAAGAGTCAGATGTACCCACTTCAAATGCACACAGTAATATCAGCATATAGAAAAAAATGAACACTATTTCCTTTTTAAATTACACTGCTTCCATCAACAATAGTGGATTTAAACTAACATGTACTATATCCTAAGGTTACCTGCAAATATCAAATAAGCCATTGCTTGATTCCCCCCCTCCTTCCCCTCTACAGTAGAAGAAGAAAAGAGCAGGATTCATTAAATTTCCAAAGAAATCTGACTGTAGTAACTAGCTCCACTTTCACGTGACAAGGGCAAGCACGGCTCTGGAGAAAGCACCTCTGGAAAAAATACTAGAACAACCCATTTGTTACACTGAAAGGAGCAACTAAGTGAAAACTGTAGAGAATTCATCCAAGTAAATGCTAGTCAAAAGAAACACCAACTGCACATAGGAAAATGTCATTACATTTTTAAGATGAGTATTTTACAAAAATTGGTTACAAAATCATCAAGATGACATCAAGAGACTACTTGTCATTTTTTCTTACACATTTTTATGTAGATAAATCACTTCATAAGAAATTGAAAAGGTGATACAAAACAGTCTGTAACATTTTAGCAGTGGTTTTGCATTAAGTTATACCTTTTTGGTATGCTGAGACTTTAAGTCACTTTCAATCATTCTACATTTAAATAATGACAACAGGCATTTTTAAACACTAAACTGAAAGCATGCAGAGCTACCTTTTGCAAGTTTGCTAACTGAAACCAGAGACAGTTCTTTGAAAAGACACAGTATGTGACAGACATCCTCCCTTTTTTCACTAGTGGAACCTGTCAGGAACAGTGGCTATCCATGAATACTTATTCTATTTATAACAAAAATAAAATTGCAATATTCTGGCTGAAGTTCTGAGGAAGCTCTCCTCAAACAAATGAGGTACAACAGACTCAAGCATCTAACCTTACCATGCCTTCTGTGACTGCAGTTCCGTTTCCCCATATGCTCTAGTCCAACCAAAGGACGTAAACTTAGAGAAAAGCAGGATACTACAACTTTGGGAAGTTACAATTAAGTAAAAATTCCCAGTCTTGACAAAGATAATCAGAAATAGAAGAAACAGATTCTATATTGATGGGTTTCAGAAGATAATACAAACCTATTATAAGCAAAAGTTCAAAATACACAACCCTAACTAGTTTTACTGTAGCAACAGCAGTTCAACAGGTTTTATCCCTCAAAAGAGACTCAACAAAATATACCTCTATCAGACAGAGAAGCAATCCTCATAGGTCAACAAAAGCTAGAAACATAATACAGCATAAACTATGCAAAGACAGATCAGTGAGATTGTTTAAAACAAAATACAAAGTCATTTACTATTAGAGAAGAAAACATTCTCATTAATGTTAAAAACATCAATTGTACAAAAACTGAATTGCACAAAATCAGTGAAAAGAGACTCTTGCAAAAAATACCATAAATAGGGATGCAGTATCAATAACACTTGTAACAAAGAATATGCCAACTCTTAACAACTGAATTTCAACATCTCACAAGCAACATGTGGAAAGTGTAAAATGTAGGTAAACTGACAAACAGTAAAGAAAAGCTTGAAAGACAGGAGCTTTTCAGATTTACCAGCGTAACAGAAATGAACTGTGCAATGTATATACTTATAAGGACAAAATGGATGGACTCAAAGTATACCCACCCTGCAGTATGACTGTGACATTTCTTACCTGGATCTGGTGGGTTTGGTGGCTGCCAGTGTGGGTAAGCATTTCCCCATCCTTGTGGAGCATATGGAGCTGGAGGACCACTATGAAAGATCAAGTCATACATGTCAGTGAAAGCCAGTCCCAGGGTCACCCTACAAGAGGGAAGCTGTCGGAGCAGTACTTACTGAGGCGCAGGGCCAGGAGGCCCTGGATTATAAGGAGCTGGATTATATGGTCCCATGGGAGCACCAGGACCTGGTGGTCCAGGAGGTCCATGTGGGCCAGGAACAACACCATGGGGTCCATGGGGGACAGGTGGACCCAATGGATTCACTGGACCCTGTAACAACAATAGCACAGAAATTAAAATAAATCTTGAGGTTCTCCATTTTTCAGCAGTTTAGAAGCATTTATCTGAACACTCTAAGAATACAATCTAAAAGGTTTGATTGCTTTTAAATAAAGACATTTTCCTGCAAAAAACAAGCTTTTTTAAGATTAATTAGGCTTAGGGCTAATTCAAGAGGAAAGTTAAAAGCAGCTGTAGCAGTAATAAAAACTAAAAAGTTGCATTTCTATCAGTGTTCGAGGAAATGAAGAATTTTAAGATAAAACACAGATATTTCCACAAGCTGTATTAAACCTCCCCATGGACTAATACAAGACTGTCACTTTTAAATTAAACCAATCTAAAACTGACTAATCTTGCTAATTAAACCAGTTTGTAAGATGAGGTACAAAAAGCCACTAGTAAATTTGATTACATGCACACAAAAGTGAAATGAAACTGAAGGTGTAAGCTTGGATTAAAGCTTTAATTTAACATACTTAAGACTGAAAAACTTCACACACAATTCAGTAGCTTTTAGAATACCGCTGGGACCTTCGAACTCCCCAGTTTTTTCATATGCACAAAGTGGGCATGTTCAAAAACACATTATTAAAAAATTCATCTTACTACATTCAAGAAAGCAACTGCTTCCATTTTAAGATTTTGTTTCTTTTGGTGCATTATGTTTATATTAAAGATGCATTAGAATTGATTATCATTAGTTCATTTTCTGATTAAACTAGAAGGGAAGAAAAGTCTCCACAAAGGAGACTTGCTTTCAGTTCTGTTCAGTTATAATAGTAAATCAAAACCCAGTTATACACTTACTCCAATCTTTTCTTCTATAAGTTGTCGTGCATAATCTATTTGCTGGGGTGTTCCACGGATAGTAAACATCTTCATGTTTGGATCAGCATTAGGTGGAGGATTTCTTTGAAGTTCTATTCTAGCACCAGACTGCTGGCTTATACTTTTAATAGTTTCACCACCTACAATGCAACATACAGTTTTTATGATGTGCATTAAAACAGAAAATACTGCCTCAAATCAGCCAAAGTAAAGCGCATGGAAGCTGAAGATAAAGAAGTGAAAAGGTGCCTATTCTTACAAGCCATACAAGAACATTCTAACAACTTTAAAAAACTTTATCAGTGTAGTGCAGACCTCTGACTGCAATAAACCAGTAAAAATAAATTATATTTTTAAAATAAAGACCAAAATAATGTTACTCAGAACAACAGAAAATAATTCCTACAATGTTGTCTGCTTTTTTCATTCATGTAAACATGTAAGATTCGATATGGATAACATTTGGATATGGACACACATTTATCAGTAAATACAAACTTAAAACCTCCCTGCAAAGCAGTAAGAAGTACAGGTGACAAAAAAATGTAGAAGCTGACCAGACAGTAAAGACCACAATTTTTGCAGTGCACTAAAACCAGACAGTTACTTTCCCTAAATTGGCTCCTCCTTTTACATGACCCAGAGAAATTTCAAGTACCCTTTGTATACAAATTTTCAAAATGGGGGTAATTTCGCATTTAAAAAATACACCTTCCAGGTCAAGAACTGAACTATGTCAGCCTATTTGCTGTGTCTGGAAAACACAGTACAAACAAGAGGGTAACTTAAGGTAACTTATTAGGGTAACTTAAGCCTTTCTTTTAGAAGCATATAGTAAATTATTTCAAACATTAAATTCTTTGAGAATTATTTTAAGGAACACACATATGGAAGAAATTGCTACAGGATTTCATTGTACAGGATTTTCACTGTAATACATGAAAATTAGTTTTAAGAGCAAGTCATTTAATAAAACTAGGCTTATAATGCAGTATCAAACACATGATAATTATAAGATGACATAATCTAAGAATCTACCAAACACTACCAAAGTTACACTGTAATTGCTTCTTAAAAAAAAAGGGTTAGATAAATTGATTAAACTGATTCCTCCTTGACTTTGAAGTACTGGGCTACGTGTTTCGGTGAGGAAAACCTTAAGAGTATTCGGACATTTATGATTTAACATTACTGTTTTGCTCCACTATAAATTATCTGCAAACACTTGACACATCTCTGTAGTGTGGCACTTGTACAAACAGAAAATCTAAGTGTTTTTTCAGTAACATATACATATGCACATATGTAAGATACATTGCCTTTGCCAATGATTAGTCCAGTTTTGCCAGTAGGGACAATAAAATTGAACTCCTGTAAGCCACCAGGAGGCCCCATGTTCCAGTTGCCTTGGCCTCTACCCCTTCCTCGACCACCAGGTCCTGGTCCACCAGGGTTACCAGCCTAAAAAGAAGCAACAAATGAGCACATTCTATAAAAATTACTGCAAACCAACAATGCCAACAGGTTACATCGCAACATTTTTAAAGAAAAAACTGATTCACTACTCAGTTTTGACAATTGAAGTAGTATCTTTTTTGGACAACCTAAATTGCATTTTAAAGTATGTTCTGTACAACTCTGCATCTGCAAGATGAATGAGAGGACATAGAAAAAAGCAGGAAGTTTCATAGGTACAAAGATGTAATTTTTGTCTGCCTTCCATAAATACAGCAGTGGTGTTCAACTAAGAATAAGCATTTAAACCATCTCTTAAACACCAATTACAACCAAAAGTAACAGCATATTCACTATTAACACAAGACAACAGAAGCATCAGCTCTAAAAACCAGCCACATCAAGAACTACCATGACTTTGAATTAGTCTTATCACTTGCAAAACTGTAACTGTAAAAGCAAACATTCATGTTCCAGACCGAACTTTGAAATAGATTCAAATGGTATCATTGAACTATTTTCTTAATTTACACACACTTTTTTGAAGATTTTAGATCTTTCTAAAAGATAGGCATGAGATTTTAAATGGTAAATAATATTACCCAACCTGAACACTGCGAAGGAGATCTGTAATAATTTCTGCAGCATGCTGACATCTGTCAGGAGGCCCTGTGATCTGGGCTATTCTATCTGGAGTGGTTCCATCATCTGAAATAAAAATGAACTATTTCAGTATATGCAATCCAGTAAATTTACAGTCAATTCACAGAAATTTATGAACATGTTACAAACCTGGTTTAAACTGGATCCTAACACCAGCATCATTCTGTATTTTTTTAATCATCTCTCCATTTCTTCCAATTACAATACCTACAGCAAATCGTGGTATTGGAACCTTGAAAAAGAAAGACCAAAATCAAGATGTCATTGATGCAAACATTCACATAAAATCCAAAGAATGAAAGAGTCACATGTCATAATAGCAAACTAGGGCAAGACCTATGCCATTTCAGGCTTTTTCAAGTATAAATTTTTTAATATCAAGTCACAAACTTAGCAAATACTGAAGTATCAAAAAGGAAATGATCCTACACAGTACAATTTCTCATACTGTAGCAATCACAGTGGATATTACGCTTCTCAGAATTAAGAGAGACTGTAAGGTGTCTAAAATGCAGATTCTAGATGACACTTTAAGCCTCTTTCCTGATGAACAGTTGTTAGCTTGTGACTTGCATAACAGGTGAACTTAAATATCCTTTTCTAAAGGCCAAACTCCAATTTCAATAACAGTACAGCATCATACACTTGGCCATAAAACTTACGTGCTTATTTGATAAACTCCAGCTGGAACTTTTCATAACAGCTGGCAACATAAAGTGAATGCTGCACATCATTTAGTGCCATAATTTCAGCAATGATCAAGTAATACTTACATGCCACAACCACTTCTGAAATCTGATTAAGAATTACCCAGCTTAACATTTAAAGTTAACATCTCAAAATACAGTGAACAAGTTTTTCAACCATGCTTACGTCTATCCCTTCATTTCCTCCTATTCTTGACCCATATTCGTTGCGCACCTCTCTAAAGCCACCTTGATCACGAATTAACTCCAGCACCATTTCCTTGGCTTGCTAAAAGAAAAAAAAAAAAAAGGAATGAAAGTTCATTTAGGTACTGCAACGTCAGAATGGATTTTAAAAAAGCTCTGAAATTGTGAAGGGCTCCTTACTTGAACTTTGTAAGGGTCTCCAGTTATCCTAAGGGGCTTGTCTGCACCAGTGTTCTGTGGACCATCTTGAATCATGACCATTTTGACGCCTGCCCGCTCCTATTTGATAAAAGGGAGATCAATACCCACTCCAATGCAGATTCAATACTACCACATTCAAAAGAAGATGCATATATACCTGCAACTGTTTAATTGTCTCTCCACCTTTCCCAATAACTAATCCAGCTTTACTTGCTGGAATCATAATTTCCTGGACTGCATTTCCAGGTCCATCACCATGATGAAAGCCAGGTGCAGGTCTTCCCTTCTCAACTATCTGATCAAGTAATCTTTTTGCTGATCTGTGAAAGAAAGCACACATTTATAAAATATTTATTCCTACAAGTATCACTTGCCCATGCCTATTCTCCTTGGAAAATTTTAATTTGAAAAATGTCTGTCAAAGAAATATGCTTACTAACATTCACTGAATCCGTAACAGTAACTTAAAAAATTAGCTGTAAGATATAAAAACCACCCTAACAGGAAAATAGAAAAGGTGGTTCTTTACCAGAAACACTCAACTAAGTTACCACTTCAAACATGACCACTGTCCCTGAATATAGTTGCACTGATCAAAGCTTAACTCAGAAAAAAAGCTGCTGTATGATTCAGCATGGAAAGGAAAGACAATTGTACTTGTAAACATCACCAGAATAGTGGATAAAAGCAAGTATATATTCACTACATGTGTAAGTCAGTTGCCATCAGAGTAAAATCATGACTACAATCCTAATACTAGTTAATAATTATTTCCTTTAATATGTGAGCAGAATAAATTACAATTCGAAAGAAAATTCCCATAAGGAAAATGACTTCATGAATGGCAGCCTGCCTGGCTGTGACTTAAAAGGAGAATGCCACCCCACTTTCCCAACAGAGAACATGTAGCTGCAGGCTCTACCTGTAAACACGAAGTGGGAGCAGCTAACACAAATGAGGTAATACCATTATATTACTACACTTCAGATCTTTCCTACCAAAGCCAATGTAAGTTTGCCTTCAAGGTTTTACAGAAGCTGTGTCAGTGAGGAGAAAAAACAAGAAACCAACCAACCAACCAAAAAGCCTCAAAAAACCAAACAAACACAAAAAACCCAAAAACCAAAAAAAATACACCCAAACCAACCAACCTTTCTCACTGTTATCAAACTCCTTGAGCACAAGAAGGCAAAAGTTGATTCTACTGATAGGTATGGCAATGACATTGCTTTCAAACCTTTTGTTATACATTTGTTATACAATTTATACCACAGACCTTTAAAACCTCTGATGGGCTGGGCTCTGACCAACTCCTGCACTTACATGATTGATTTTCCCTGAAATCTTTCAATTTATAGTTAGCAGTTTCTTTTCAGCATACATTTCTTTTTAATATATATCCACACATTTCATTCTCAAGTTAAAATCAGTACATGGTTATGCAATTATTATCTGCAAGATTTGGACTTGAGTAAGTTAAAAGTCCACCCTTTTGTCCTAAAATTTCAAGGAGACTCAGAGATTTGACCACAGTTTAAGGGCCTTTCTTCTTCTGTATACATTTAGTTGTCACCAAACTGCCTCTTCAACAGAGGAAAAACATATACTACCTAAATACTACATTCAGATCCTAAAAAATAATTGTACTGCACAGCTTAAGAAGCAGACATGGAATTTGTTTTACTTACTGAACAGACTCTGGTGTTCCAGTTAGCATACATGATCTTTCTGGCAGGCCTCCACTATCTGCAGTCATTAAATAAAACCAACTTATCAGCAGTGTTAAGTCAGAAAGAGATTATGAAATTAATCACAATATGAAAACTACTGGAACATCAACCAAGTCAATAATCAGTGTATCCTATTTTGTATTTCTTTAGATCATGAAAGTCATGATTAAAGTGTATCTTAAATGAAAGTTCAAGCAATTAGAAGCAACGAGTGGTCTTCTAAACTTTCTACCAAGCCCCCCCACCAAAACAAACAAGTTAAAGCCACAAATAGTTACCAGGAGCAATCTGTATTTTACAGCCAGACTCTTGCTGTATGCGTGAGATCTGCTCTCCACCTCTGCCAATTACTTGGAAGAAAGAAAATACAGAAAAATTATTTGTATTAACAGCATCTGTATTAACATTTCTCACTATGCTACAGGACCACATCCATACTACTTACTGAATCCAACCATCCCATCTGGAACTTTATACTCCTCTGTCATCACAGACCTACAGACAGTGTTAAACAAAAGACAATGACCATTCAGAGACTAAGGTGGCATTACACATATATATCCTCCCATTAAAATTATGAAAGCTACTGCCCACACCATCACCCTTACTCGCCTCCCATCAGCTTTGAAAGTCATTATGTAAGGACAGTTCTACCTAAGCTGACAATATACAAAAGCAACACAAAAGGATCAAGTGTAATAAAATTCTATTCAGGTAATCCTTCATCCTCTTTATTATTAACAGGTATGTGGTACATAACAGACCAGTGCAGCATTTTGAGTTTCATCTGTTTATCCACCAAAGTATATCGAACATTTCAGCATCTCATCTACCACAACTACCCAAAATGTAAGAAAAATGGTTGGCTGTGGTTCAGGCAAGAAACGAGTGGAGAAAACAACTAAGTTGCAGCTGAGCAATACCCTGTGTAAAGTTTGATTTTTTTTGTTTTGGAGTCCAACAGCTTTCCTTTTTGTTTACAAAACTGTGTCACCCTGTTTCCCTTCAACTTCCAGTTATGCTACTTATAGCTCAAGTAGCAAAAACCAGCAACATACTTTCCTTTTATTAGGCTTGATACACAGCCTAGACTGTGAAGGGAAAGAAAGAGACAGCAATGTACGTGCATTTTAAGTGACTGACTTAGGATTTGCTGAAGCTACATTTCAACAGATGACACAAATACAGAGTAAATGCTTCACACATTCATACCACTTTCTCAGAAAAATTTCTCAAAATTGCTTTATTTCAGTAAAAATTAAAACTTTACCTAAGATGTAGTGCAACCCTTACCTTTGTTGCTGATGCATCGGTGGTAGCTGATTTCCAAAAGCTATAAACAAATATTGTTAAAATTAAATTCAAACAAGCGGTACAGTTTACAACTACTCTTCTCCTTAAATAATAAAACTTCATTGTATCAATATTTTGTCCAAGTTGACTTTTAAGAATTGTTCTCAGTAGGTTTTAAACATAAGCTAAAAAAATTCTCAACTGTTGCTAACATCACTATCGGTTTTAGAAAGCAGACTTGGACTGTTTCAGCAAAGTAACACATAAACCCCCAGCCACTCTTTTGATCTTACTTATTCAAGTGTCACCTACCAGAACACTTTCAAACTCTTGTTCTGACAATGTTACACTTGTTTAGGTTTTTTTTGGCAACAAAATAAAAATTACTTACAGTCATTCTGAGGAGCAACTTTCTTAGCATCTGGTTGATCTGCAAAATTAAGATTTTTAAAATTTTTTTTGCCAAGGAATTCAAGAAGTGTTTAAACGTTTTAGTGTGAATTGTCAATCTCCAGTGTATTTAGCCCCCTTTCCTTTTTTTTTTTTCTTTCTTTCTTTTTTTTTTCCTTCAATTTCAGGGAGTTGTTCATCTGAATAAAAGAAAGAATCTCACGAACACTCAGCACTTGGTTAGTATAGCTGAAAAGATGTTAGATTTTTCCATGTATCTATTCAGTACTTTAACAAAAAGCAGCTTTCAGAACACGCTGTATGTAGATTGCTCAGAGATACCCAGCCACTGAAACTCAACTAAGACAAGGAACAAAGTTGAGCTCTGTTGGTTGCTCAAGCTAATGATGCTTCTATAGTAAAAAAGAAAAAAAAAATCAAATCCATACAAAAATCAACAATGACTTAAAAGAAAAAAATTCTGACAATGACCAATTCTGACAATCTGGATCAAATATCTAAAAATACAACAGTATCACATGGCAATGCAATCTCAATCTGAATGTTGATATGAAATTCCTATCTAAATATCAAGCATTTCACAGCATAAAACTTAAAAAAAAAAAAAAAAAAGCAGATTCAAAGCAACTACATCACTACCGTCCAAATCGTTTCTGTACAGTAGAAATAAAAGGCATCATTAACCTGTATCTGAAAAGAGACTTCAGATGCTTCCTTCCCACCCCAAAATAAAGGCTATATGAACCATCATAATTTATGTGCAGCAAAAACTCAGACACATATTCCAAGAAATATTTGTGTCAATCCAGAAAGATCCACTAGTTTATGTCATGTTTACATACTAAACACAGGTAATAAATAAAAATTCCTGCCTTTAAAAGGAGAGGGCATTCCCTCCCAGTGTGTTGTACTGCTCGGACTTGTCCAAGAGCCATCTACACATAAAATAAAAAGAATACATTACATATATCATCTGAAGCATCATTAGCTCATTTTTGTATATTAAAAACCTCACCTTTAATAGAAAAAAAAAAAAACTTTACTGCAGGACATAAGAACTCCTGATATAAAGCCTTAGTTCCATTCTGTAGACTGAGTTTCAATCCTCTTAAAAGAAAAAAAGGCATTGCTCTTTTGTAAGACCTATGAGAACATTTCAACAAGCTCAGAGACTTCTTTCCGTAATTTAGCCAGGATTTTGTGTGGATATTAAACATATCAAACCCTGTTAAGTTCAAAGTGGCTGCTCCATAAGAGAGAGAAGATGACACACACATGTTTCAGGAGAAAACTTTACTGCAGTACAAGGCAAATCCAAAAAGCTGCAAGAAGTCAGAAGATTTAAGTATGATCTTATCAGGGTTCACACATGCTGCAGGCTGAAATACTAGACTAAGCAGAAGTGTCTACGAGGTAGAAAATGTACTTTCCTGTCTTTTTTTAAAGTCCTATGCTTTTACAATGAAATGCAATAATTTGAAGCAGTGCAGTAATAAAGTATATGAAACAATCAAGTGCAAAGGGTGAGAACTTCCCATTCTAATTGTACCTTACAAGCTGTAACCAGTCCCACACAACAACAAAAGACTTCACGAACATACCTGTGTAGGCATTTCTCAACTAAGAATTTTGTTGCCCCCGTCCCCAACATACATTTTCCTATTTGCAGCATTTGAACAACATTTAAAATACTTTAAAAGAGGCTTACATTCACTTCAGTTTAGAGCACAACAGTTTAGAACAAATTTTCCCATTAAATTGGAAACGAAAAAGTATGTAATGATCTACAAGGGGAACAAAACGTTTTAATGCTGTGCTGTGGGAAAAAAAACTGAATTCACAAACAAAAACACCACCTGGCACAGTGGCCGTACTCAACAAAAATAAATGCAGAAGCACCGAGTGCGTACCTCCATCCTCAAGAGGCCTTTTCTGTCCTCCATAACCGTAGTCGTTTGAGTTCATTGATGTGCCAGCATCTCCTCCAATTTTCGCTGCAATCTAAACAAAAGGCAGATCTCGTGAGCCAAGAAAAAAGTAATTCAATCAGCTCATATTTATTCCAGATCTTCTACAATATTTGAGGGACTTAGACAATGCACATTAAAACGACCCCAAACAAAGCGACGACCGTTGCCAACACCAGTCCCACTCACAGGAATTTTATTCATATTTAAAGGAAGACTCGTGCTCATCCCTCAACAGCAGAGCTTCCCTTATTTTTCTCATCTATTGAAAAAAAACCCAAACCCCTAACAAGAACCTTACATTCAAACACCAGAAACTTTTTCCTAAAGGGGTATTTTCCTTCTCTCTACGCTCTTCACGGAACACCGTTGTGTCTCACAGAGGGCCTCACCAGCAAAACAATTCCAAACCTCAGCAATCTGACTACGCCGATTTTTCAACTACTGCCAAAACCGCGACCGCTTATTAACACGCGAGGCGAAAATTTCACCCGAGAGGCGATGAAAACATCGCCCGTGGTGCCGAATCCACAAATGAAGCTGCGGGATAAAGAGCCGCCGCCAGGGCCGCCCTCGCCGCACAGGCCTTGGCGCTCCGCACAGCGCGGGCCGGGCCGCGGGGCCGCCGCCCTCCCGCCCTCCTTCCCTCGCTCCGGCCCTCCCTGCGCCGG